>ML829234.1:34220-54440 GCA_009831015.1 Picea engelmannii | reverse complement strand
TCATTAAATATTCTAATGAGATCTATGAGTGAAGATATTCCCTTTGGATTGCAACAATCCTTGACCCAATTTCGCACTTCCAAGGGAAGGAAATTTATAAATAACTTTATTTGTATGTCATGTTGTGGTTATGTTTCCCAAAGATACTCAATGAACTATAAAATATGAATAATGACATAACCCTCAAACATTGGATGGTCTTCCGACCAAATATCAAACTCATTTGGGTATCCATGAATGTTCTCAAAATCAATAGAAGAATATATTTCATGGTCATCCCAGGGTTCCATGGTTACATCACTCGAGAGTATATACATTTGAGAGCATGATGACAACTAGCTTGCCTAGCCAAGGTTGGGAGACCAAAGGCAAGGCAAGGTGAGTTGGAAAGAGGGGCACCCAAACGCAATGCAAGGCAAGTTGCAGAGATGGGCCCCCAAATGCACGAAGAGTCGTAACGAAAAAGACCACACAAGGGAGCACTAGGTAAAAATATGAGTCGTAGGAAGGATAAGAACCAATTTTGGCATTGAGGTATATTTTTTAATACGACATGGCCAAGGTTGGGTGACCAAGGGCAAGGCAAGGTGAGTTGGCAAGAGGTGCATCCAAATGCAACGCAGGGAAAGTAGGCACTATTGTTGTCTTTTTTCAAGGACTTTGTAATGAATATCAATTCTAAGAAGATTCAAATAGGACCTAAGAACCTTAAGTTATTTCCTTAACCATGGGTGACATAACACTATCATTCAATAGTCAAATTGTTACATTTCATTGTCATGCATCATGTGTGCTGAGGGCTTGAGCCACCACAAAGGAAACATACAAAGAATATTTGTCTTATGATGTTGGCCCTTGACCAAGTTTTGTGGATTCTTGGTCATGTTTGACCTATTTTTGGGACTTTGACAAGCTGTCGAAGGCAGAGCGCAAGACGACACATAGATCGCGGGATCTCGGCCCCTTTTTAGGGATTTTTGGGTTTTGGGCTATGTAACGTGTATGTGAATGTTGGCCCACGGGTTTACCCATGTATAGGACTGATTTTGTAATATATATAGAAGGCTAGGCAATGTAATGAAGAGTTAGCAAGTTTTAAGTGGTGCTAAGTGCTAGTGTTTGATATATTTGATCAATAGTTGTAAGTTCTTTGTGCATACTATGTGAGGCTTGCAAGGCTAAGTGCAAGTAACTATAAGAGACTGTGTAAAGTCTTGGTGTTGTACCCTAGCTCGAAGAAGGAGGATCTGGCAGAGTGCGCGTAGATCTCCTTCCTTATGCAGAGTAGGATTTTGATGCTATGTGCCTGTAAGAAGCTTGACCAAAGATACTAAAGAAGAGAAGAGTTGGTGGACGTAGCCCCAAGGTGGGGGTGAACCATGTAAATGTTGTGTTTCTATGCTTTGTGTGATGTATTGATGTGTTTATGTAATTAATTACTTAGTTCGATATAAATAGATAGATATGTTGATGCTTTGTGCTTAATGATGTATATGGATGCTAGATCTGACCTATGTGAATGTGCTTAGTGCTTGAATCTGCTATATCTAATCTATCTTTTTATGCTAAATGATACTAGATACCTTGGATATAAATGAATACTATGATTCTCTGTTTTATCTATGGAGTAGATACTGGTTAAATACTATTGAGTTGTATTTGCTAAGTGCTCTGTTAAGTGTTAGAATCACATATCTGTGTCCCAGCTAAGGTTGCAGACACTGGAGTCCTGCAACCATGCCTACCTCTACCTCGGGTGAGACTTCATCTGCTTCATAGGTGTTTTCGAAAGGGTCGGTAATTAGGGTTTTTTTGGTGCAATGTTGTAGCATTGAACCTTGGGTCCTACCCCTGTTCCAATAATTTGTTTCATTGCCGGGACTTGAAACTGTGATTTCTGGGAACTGGGTAAAAAGGATCTTTGTGCAAAGATCTGACCTGAAACTATGAAAGATTCGTGCATAGATCTGTTTCCCTAGTGCACAACATTTTTATTGACCTATAAATATTTGTGCCAAGAGGAAGGTCAGACCTGAAGAAAATATATCAGATCTGAAGAAAAGAGGTAAAATCTGGGATCTTTGTTCCCTAATAAAGGTTAAAGTGAGACTAAAGAGGTAAGATCTGTAAGCCTTGTGCTATGTAGAAGTAATATAAGCGGAAATTTTTGTTTCTAAAGAATGGATATAGGTATGATTGATAGATTCTGTCCTATCTTGAAAACTAGGGCACTGATAGATGAATGAAGATTTGATATAAGCAGATTTGATAAGAATAGTGAAAGATATGTTATACCTATGCATAGAAAGAATGTTTGGACTAACAAATGGATGCAGGATCCAAGAAATAATTTTTTGAAGGTTAGCTACTATGATCCTAGAGCATAGTACATGACAGGCTGGGGATCATTGAAAAAAAAGAGAGGATTGACCCTTTGTTATAGTTGCAGAAAACCGGGACATCTTGCTAAGGAATGCCCTGGTAGAAGATCTAGTTTTCTTTGTTGTAAAGCTATGGACCATCAAGTATTGGATTTCCCTAGAATGATTGCTAATATTGAAGGAATGAATATGAGAAAAGAAAAACGTAAGGCAGATCCAGAAACTGAGACCATGGCAGAACCTCAGAAAAAATCAGAGAAAGTATTGCTACAGATGAAAGAAACCCTGAATGACCACTGACATATCATCTTATCAGAAATCTTCAAAGAAAAAGCATGCATAGAAGCAAGAATAGGAGACTTTGACATTGAATGTGTTCTGGATGAAGAAACATATGTGAATATCATGACAGAAAGAACTTGGGAACTTTTAGGGAATCCTTCTATGATTCCTTCACTAGGAGGAATATGATTATTCAGAGGAAAATTGATAACCCTATGTGGGAAGCTTGCCCAGATATCTATGAATGCCAATGGAACTTCGACAGAGGAAGATTTTGAGATTGTTAAATTTATTGAGAACAATGCTCGATTTTCTATGTTACTAGGAAAACCTTGGATTGAAAGAGATCAGGCCAGAAGGAAGGAAGAAGAAGTCTTAGAGAAGAAGAAGCAAGACTTAAAATATTTCATGACTAGGAGGATCGCTCACTTGATTGAAGAATAGAAGAATAGATCAAAGTTATTTAACATCAGAGGCTTGGATGTTGAAGTTGCAAGAACACAAGAAGACTCACAGAAGACTGAAGTACCTACCCCAGATGAAGAAAAAGTAGTACCCTTGAATCTTAGGAAAGAATATCAACAATGTGAAGTTACTATGCCAAAAGAAGATAAGAATTAGAATGGAAAAAGTAATATCGAGACGAAGCTCACTGGAAAGAAGGCTAGAAAAATAAGTAAGAAAAGAGCTAAGATCGAAAAGTTACAGAAGGTTTCAGAGGGAACTTCGTAGAAGGAAAATTTTCAAAATTGGATCTTGATCGGGATATCATAGCAGCGTCACATGGCACTTTTCCATGGCAAAGCAATATAGCCATTGGTAATAGTATAACCATTAGACCGATGCCCCGAATGGGTAGAAAGGAATTTAAGGTCAGAAAATTTTCCACTAGACCGTTGGACTGCATCGTAATGGACATAATTGAATTAATGAAGGATTCTCACCCATTGCAAGAGACCTCTTGCCAATTTATCTATTTATCTTGTCGTGCCATGCACAGAGAACACTTTTTCCAACCATGATTATCTGAGCCTGCAAAATAGTTGATTTTTCACAGTGATCATCATGCTATTGACATCCATTCCGTTGCAATGACTAGTTACTCTTCGATCCTGATATATTCAACCACGAGCATGTATGTCTGAAGAACTTAACACAGTAGAAGAATATGTAAAGGAAATACTCATAGACCTCATGACTGAAAGATTAATTTTGATGTCTATAGGTGTACAAGCATCATCAATGAGAGGAGTGCAAGCCTCTTCGTCGACTGTTCACGGAGCTGGACCATCCCGACCTTAAGCAGAAAAGAGAACCAAGCACAAAGATGACCTAGCGAATGCAAAACTAATCCCGACCATATTTCCTGACTACATCCCACCTCTAGCTGGCACGGTGAGTCATGATAGTGTGCCAAGAGATTTTGAGTACACCATGGTTACTGCATACCTCCCGAAGGGGATACACACAGTTCAAGTGGACCAGGAAAATATCGCAGTGTTGAAGTTAAATGACTTCAAACTCGGAGATCAAAAGAACTATATTATGCTTGCCTCATATAAATACCTAACCAAGACGAAGGGGAAGAATTCAAAGATAATCCCCCAGCTATGGATGATGATCCTCGCGTAGTCCACCCTGTTAAATTTCATGAAATCCCACACTTCAGAAGGCACCAGGAATTCAATTCATGTGTCAGGCTACTACTTTCATGTTACCATGGTGGCTACTTATGGCTAGACCTCTGTATCACAATCTATTTGACGTTGATCGATAGGATCAGTGGACTAAGTATGAAAGGACCCAACCCGTAGGAATTCTATCCAGGAAAATCCATAGATTGCACATTAGCACAAAATATCAAGGATACATACGACGATGTTGAGAAGGGGATGCAAGGCTACAAGTTAGCTTCCATCCAGAGTGGCACAATGCACCTAGAATGCCAACTAATAGCTGGAACAATAGTAAGGAAAAACAAACCTACACAGGTCACAGGCTTTGTCATTGACCTCGTAGGGAAGTGCGCAGAAGGCCTACAGATGAATTGAGTGAAGTACCTAGTTAATCAACTTGAACTAGACTACCATGAAGCACAGGATCAGGGCTACGAGTTTCAATTTATCTGGCTCTTGATCCTCATCGCATTTGTTGCTTGGGAGATGCAGGAAGGTGCGACCTTCCTGGATATTGAACCATTCGAGCTACTTACTGCGAAGTTCACCACACTCTGGTACTCGAGTGATATGAACAAACAGTGGCAGTCAAACGTTGTTTTCAAAAATAGTAGCTTCAGCTGAAGAGATCCATCAAAGATGAACCTCACATGACTTTGAACACCTTACAGAGGTTTCAACCCCTGATGAATTTTTGCGTAGATCGACACTTCATATACATAACAGCGTGAGCCGATGAACATAATGAGCATCTCTAGTCATATTATAAACTTACGGAAGAAGACCTTGAGGAGATCACTAAGGACTGGTCCATAGACCTCCTCATCCCCGCTGACCCTGCAGAGATGTCTGACCCTGAACTGGATAGCCAGGAGGCCACTCACAAAGAAAAGAACACACCTGGAACCAATAGAAGGAAGAAAACTAAAGAGGTCCAAGACTTAAGCAGCGCCTCAGGGAAGACTGCTTCAGTATCACCTAACTGAGGGGTGATGACAAAGTAAAAGAGATAAAGAGAAAAGAATCTGAACAGAAGCAAGGTGAAGTAACACTGCCCAAAGATGAGGTTGATCCCCTGAAGAAGAGGAAGGTTTCTCCCCCGAAACCGTCTTCTTGGAAGAAATCGAGAGCCACCGTGACCAAGATGCAGACTGTACTTACCACTGATTATTTTGACTTCATCATAGAAGCTCTAAATGATGCTTCGCTGGAAATAATAGAGAAACAAGAAGACAAGAAGGAATAAATGTATGATAGAATTGAATTCGAACTCCAAGGATTACAGTAAGCCCTTCAGTCTAGTCACGCAGCCTCCACTATGCCCCTTCCATCGGGAGAACCAGAGTTGGGAGATGAGCCAACCCAACTCCGCCAACTAGGAGATGAAATTGAAGCTCACCTTCGATGGGAACAAGAAGAAGAAGAAAAAGCCACCTAGGCCTTGAAGCAAGTGCAAGGCATACTCATAGAACAACGCAGAGTTGCAGAACAATAGAAGGTTTCTCTCCACACAAATTTTGAAGAGGAGAAAACACAGATGCAACAAGGAAAAGAACACTTGCTCGTAGAGAAACTCGAAGTAAAAGAATCAGTCTACAGAGAACTTCACTCTATGATAGGCTTAGATCCACAGGCATAAGACCGAGTCACACATCAAGTAGAGAACCTCGCAGAATCTATCCAGCAACTACAACAGAGAATAATAGACTTAGAGCTCTGCACAGTGCCCGACACTCCACAAGATGTAAGGGATCAAAGAGAAACAACTGACTGGAGCGTAGTTGAAAGAATAAAAGTCCTTGCCATGGAATGCAATCAACTAAGTGATTGCAGTGCCTAGACATATGAGAGACTCACTGAGAATCCATAATTGAAGGCATTGGAGTCACAACTCCAGGAAGAAAATTAGAAAGAAGAGACAATATAGGCACAGTTGAAGCCCCTATCATCTGTGGAAAGAATGAAGTGATCCTAGGAGCAGTGCACCACCCAACAACAAGTCCACAATATTTAGAGCAGAGTCATGGAAGTTACTCAGAGGCTCCAACCTATATAGGATAAGGCTTACCAACTTTTCATAGAGGTCGAAGGCTGAGGAGCAGAACTGGAGCAAGTTGTCACTGTAGCTAATCAGTGCCTAGAGGGACCTGTCAACGAAGAAGTCATCCAAGAGTTCGTTGAACAAGAGGCATTGGCACATAAACAAGTCGAATCATATCAAGCCAAGCTCGATGCTTTCGAAGCATAACTACCCAGACCAGACTGACTCGGGATGAGTCAAAGGTGAGTGTTGGGGGCATGTTGGCCCTTCACCAAGTTTTGTGGATTCTTGGTCATGTTTGACCTATTTTTGGGACTTCGACAAGCTGTCAAAGGTGGAGTGCAAGAAGAAGTAGAGATAGTGGGATCTCGGACTCTTTTTAGGGATTTTTGGGTTTTGGGCTATGTAATGGGTATGGGAATATCGACCCATGGGTTTACCCATCCATAGGCCTAATTTTGTAATTTATATAGAAGGCTAGGCGATGTAATGAAGAGTCAACAAGTTGTAAGTGGTGATAAGTGCCAGTGTTTGATCTATGTGATCAACAGTTGTAAGTGCTTTGTGCATACTGTGTGAGGCTTGAAAGGCTAAGTGTAAGTAATTGTAAGAGACTTTGTAAAGGATTGGTGATGTACCCTAGCTCGAAGAAGGAGGATCTAGCGGAGTGCGCGCAGATCTCCTGTCTTATGTAGAGTAGGATTTTGATGCTATGTGCCTGTAAGAAGCTTGACCAAAGATAATAAAGAAGATAAGAGTTGGTGGAAGTAGCCCCAAGGTGGGGGTGAACCATGTACATACTGTGTTTCTATGCTTTGTGTGATGTATTGATGTGTTTATGCAATTACTTACTTAGTGTGTCGATATAAATAGATAGATCTATTGATGCTTTGTGCTTAATGATGTATATGGATACTAGATCTGACCTATGTGAATGTGCTTAGTGCTTGAATCTGCTAGATATAATCTCTCTTTATGCTAAGTGCTACTAGATACCTTGGATCTGAATGAATACTGCGATGCTTTGTTTTATCTGTGGAGTAGATACTGGTTAAATACTGTTGAACTATAGTTGTTAAGTGCTTTGTTAAGTGTTAGAATCATAGATCTGTGTCCCAGCTAAGGTTTCAAACACTAGAGTTCTGCAACCACCCCTGCCTCTACCTCGAGTGAGACTTCATCTGCTTCGCAAGTGTTGCCGAAAGGGTCGGTAGTTAGGGTTTTGTTGGTGTGTTGTTGTAGCATTGAATCCTGGGTCTGCTGCTGTGCCAACATATGAACAAGATATATATGGTACTATCCATTTTGAGTTTTGGCATAGATATTGTTCTTATATAATACACCACATTGCACCATATTATAAGCCCTACACTCCTTGCAAACCATGTAACACCATTCAAATTAGACACAATATTCTTGCGATGAATTAGCTGTACTATTGACGAAATTTTTTCATCGATAGTATAGCTAATTCATCGCAAGATTATTTACATTCATCTCTCTTGCAATGATATCAAATGATTCTTGGATTCATTTCATATTTGGTTTATCAACTTGAAATTAAAATTTGATACTTTGCAAGCTAGCTGGACCTTGAGTCAAATACAAATATGACATTTGGAATCATTAACATATCTACTAGAACATATGAAAAATAGGGTTTATGGTTTACATGATGATATGATGATGGAAGAAAGTGTGTGTGTGTGAGTGAAATTTGAGTACAAAAACCCTCCCATATCGTTAAGGCATGCAAATAGTCTATCCATGTCAAATTTCAATGCATACAGATACAGTTTGAAAAAAATTCAACGTTGGCCCCATTCACGTCACTGTTGCCCGCCTCTAGTATTTTAATGGTGTTGATAAAGAAATCAATGAAAAAGAGGTATTTTTCATCACAACTATGACACATATACATTGTATATACATTAATGTAGAACTTGAAATAAAAATGAAGAAAGGTTGACGAAAACTTAAAACTTGCATCAACCAAATTGTGTACTTTGAAAGACAATTAGGGTTTATGGTTTACATGATGAATTGATAATGGAAGAAAGTGGGCGTGTTAGTCAAATTTCATATTTGGTTTATCAAAATGAAAATAAAATTTGATACTTTGCAAGCTAGCTGGACCTTGAGTCAAATAAAAATATGAAAGTTGCAATCATTAACATATCTACTAGAACATATAAAAAATAGGGTTTATGGTTTACATGATGATATGATGATGGAATAAAGTGGGTGTGTGAGTGAAATTTGAGGTCAGACACCCTCCCATATCGTTAAGGCATGTGAATAGTCTATCCATGTCAAATTTCAATGCATACAGAAACAATTTGAAAAAATTTGAACGCTGGCCCCATTCACATGTCACTGTTGCCCGCCTCTAGTATTTTTATGGTGTTGATTAATAAATCAACGAAAAAGAAGGATTTTTCATCACAAATATGAAACAGATACATTATATATACATTAATGTATAACCTGAAATAAAAATGAAGAAAGACTGAAGCAAACTTAAAACTTGTGTCAACCAAATTGTGTACTTTGAAAGAAAATTAGGGTTTATGGTTTACATGATGAATTGATGATGGAAGAAAGTGGGTGTGTGAATGAAATTTGAGTCCATAAACCCTCCCATATAGTTAATCCATGAAAATATTCTATCCATGTCAAATTTTAGTGCATACAGAAACTGTTTGAAAAACTTTCAACGTTGGCCCCATTCACAGATCATTGTTGTTGGTGTCTAGTCCTAGTACAATTTTTGTTCCTTGTTCCCTGTTTTGAGTTCCTCGTTCCTTGTTCCTTGTTCCTTGACCATGGTGTAGTCCCCAAGATCCATTATTTTTGTACAAAACATACTAATGGAATAAAATGTCCCACACAAAGACCAAATTAATATCTACTACATAAGGCCCGCAGGGGTGTAGACTGATTGGCAAGTGCTATGTAAATGGAAGGAAATATGAAAAAATAGGTCTCGAGGTCGATTCTCACCCCAATTTACTTGTGCTCCATTTTTTCGGGCTACGTGGAAGCACCTGGGGTTATAGTGGTAGTGGACGGGTATCAACCCCGTGTCACATGAGTACGTGAACCATGAGTTGCTGATTCCCCTAGTACAATATATATATATATATATATTGTCTTTTGCCTTTTTTTAAGGACTATGTAATGAATCTCAATTCTAAAAAGATTCAAATAGGAACTAAGAACCTTAAGTTCTTTCCTTAACCATGGGTGACATAACACTATCATTCAACAGTCAAATTGTTACATTTCATTGTCATGCATCATGTGTACTGAGGGCTTGAGCCACCACAAAGGAAACATACAAAGAATATTTGTCTTATGAAAAAGATATGGTACTATCCATTTTGAGGTTTGGCATAGATATTGTTCTTATAGACTACACTACATTGTACCATAATATAATCCCTACACTCCTTGCAAACCATGTAACACCATTCAAATTAGACACAATATTATTGCAACGAATTAGCTATACTATCGACAAACTTTTTCGTCAATAGTATAGTTAATTCATCACAAGATTATTTACATTTGTCTCTCTTGCGACGATATCAAATTATGCTTGGATTCATTTCATATTTGGTTGATCAATTTGAAATTAAAATTTGATACTTTGCAAGCTAGCTGGACCTTGAGTCAAATACAAATATAAAATTTGGAATCATTAACATATCTACTAGAACTTATGAAAAATAGGGTTTATGGTTTACATGATGATATGATGATGGAAGAAAGAATGTGTTCTTGGATTACTGAGAGGGGAGGTGAATCAGTAATAGTGCAATAATAATCCTTTTTCTCCAAATTAATCCAAGTGTTATATCAATATAGTATTATTATCCAATGATGAGCAATAAGAAATGAACAATCACACACATACACAGTACACCAATGTTTTACGTCGAAACCAAAATCGGGAGAAAACCACAGAATGATTTTTCTTATATGTATTGAATAATTACATTCATTGGAAGCACCAAATTCCTTTGTTTTCCAGCTGCAACTAGAAGGAATCTTCAACCCCCTAGTTTCTCAGGCTACAACCTGAGGGAAGCTCCAACTCCCCAATTCTCTGGCTACAACTAGAAGGAGGCTACAACCCCCTATGTTCTCCATCTACAGCTAGAAGGTGGCTACAACCACCTTTCCTTTCCCCGTCCAACCTCCATAAAGTAGAAGTAAAATGATGGAATCACTTTCAACCTGTCATTGTGAGATATACAATTGTACAACTATATCAACCTATACCACTGGCCCATATCCAATCTGTACAACTGCCCTGTAATCAATCTGTACCTGAATTGAACATGTATCTACAAAAATACAACATATACACGACCTGTAGTGCTGCAGCCCGCGTATGTACGCACCCTATCTGTTATGAAGCCCATGTATGTACGCGCCCTATCTTTTATGAAGCTCGTGTATGTACTCTAAAAAACTATTATGCAGCTGTGTATGCCTTCTAAAAAACTGGGGTTTCCTTTTCTTGAAAACTTATGACCTTTTATAACTTCTTTCACATAGATCTATAACCTGTCACTGTATCCAGACTGTAACTATACCCTGTGCATGCATCCTCATACATAACCTTTACTCAAGTCAAATATGTCTCTCTCTAGTCATGTGCCACATAGGTGTGTGTAATCATGAACAAGTATAATATCCCTGACATGATCTTAGTCATCAAACCCTTTCTGATATTCAGCCTCTCAATACATCAACTACTACACAAATACAAGCTCTCAACCATGTACCATAAAACCCTTAGCCATATGCCAAGAAATACATTATGTGCATCACAAGAAGTGGCAATGATGAATATACCAGCACTGTAATTATGTACATCTGACTTATGCAGAAGATCACATGAAGCCACTAGTCACTCTAGGGAGAATTTTGAAATATCCATTGCCATTCCTCATGCATACATCAAAATCCAACTATTCATAGAAATAAGACATACCTTTTGAACCAATGGATGGATCTAATGTATCTGAGCACTTTAGACCTTCCTGGGAGCTTTATCTCATAATCTAGAACCTCTGCATCTTCATCTTCTCAAGTTTCCATAGCTTTACCAACATGTGCTCACCATGTACACAACTAGCCTGCGTACGTACTCTCCCTATACACAAACATCCTGCATATTGTACACACCCTATACATAGACAGCCCATGTACGCCTCGGAAAATAGTGTTTTCTATAAATCCAATAATTTCGTCGTCAACCCTTCATGCTACCTCAGATGTTTGCCCTAGTGCTACCTCAAACACTTTTTTAATAGTTTGACAAAAATACATTGTCACATGCCCATGGCATTAATAAGTGTTTTTTATACCTTTACATGAATTTCTTATGTCCAATCCATCATCACCAAAAAATTATAATTCGTTCATGTTAAATTACATCAGTAACCTCTTTAAAAAGAAACAAAATGACATTAAAAAAAGTACAATAGTATTTCATCTAGAGATCATTGAAACTCTATCAGTATACAAAAAATGATATAGAAATTGTAATGGATATGGTTAGGTACATGGTTCATGGTTCATGATTATATTTTGTAGTATTTCCTTTATAGATTACTAAAACAATTGAGGTTCCTCATTCCAACCCAACTCCAGCTTTTGAGAGCCGATATGTAGTGATATTCTTGTCCCTATAAATATAGGATAGATATGTCTATGAGAAAAATGTCAATAGATTGAGAAATTCATTATACAAGGGTCGTAATGTAAAATTCCTTACCACAATTTCTTTGTGCATCCATTGGATAACCAAATCTGAATCTCCAAAAATTTGTAATTAGGTTAGACCATATTCTTGTGCAAGTTTCAGGACCATTTTTAAATCCATCAATTCATAGAAGTTGTAGTTTCTTGACCCATTCGAACTTTAAAAAAAATATTGTGATCTTAACATAAGTATAGTATTCCTCTTGAGCCTCCCTTAGAGGGGTTCCCTTGTGAGGCACAATGAAAACGATCCCATGGAATATCCTTATTTATAGCCACTTCACCTTGCATATGGGAGATATATTTTTCCTACACTTGTGGATAGGAATTTGAATTATTTAAGGACTAGAAAAAACTTTTGTAGGGAAGTGTCTCCTTGACTTCAAACAACTTTATATTTTTGACAATTCATACTCCCCATACTGTTTTAAGTGGAAGTACTCTGATATTGGATGCCTCCTTTATGCTACACCTAGTTTTGAAGGCCTCTTCAAATCTTCATCCTTCCCAAAGATTCATCTATCACCAAAAATCTCATTGATTCCATTTAATCTTATATATATTCAATAAACCTTCTAGCACACTAAATTTGATGGTGTTTCTATCTAAGATTTAGAAATGTTCAATTATGTCTTGTTTTATAAATGATTTCTTATATCATAGAGATAGTTCTTATATATAAGTCAATTTTATTTACATCTTGTTCCTCCCATCCTCATTCCACTAATGACCAATTCTCAATATTTTGTTGGTATACCATGTAAATCAATAGGAACTGTATCTAATATTCCCATCGAGTTAGGTGGTAATATTATTTTAGTCAATGTTGTAATGGTGACTACCCATGTTGACTTTAACTTACCCCTTGGACATGAATACATGCATGCCATGGAAGTCATGGCTCTTTTCTCTTTCATGTGATTTTGTTTTCTATATAAAGGTTGCAATATGGCCATTGATCAACTCTCATACTCTAGTATTAACCATATTTGACCTAGGGCAATGTCTTTCCTTCAATGGTTATTTCATTGTCCATTCTCACTATCTGGTTGGATAAACCTCCATGGAAATAACTAGAGTGATCACTTCCAAAAGTTCCACAATATCCACTTTCATTATGTGGTGTTATTTATTAGTAAATTGAAATATACGGAGAAAAAAAAATATAGTTTATCCAAATTTACTGTAGAAGAGACATATTGCAACCACAATAGCCAAATAAAGAACCAAATAGGAAAACAAGTTCTACCTTTATTAATGGAAACAATGTTCATTGACCTCTTCAATGGGGAAACCTCTAATTGAACAGATATCTGATTACAAATAACTTCACAAGGCATCTCATTACATTTCTTCTACTCCTTTATATAGTACTATCTACCTCCTTGAAAATTTCTAGTAGGAGGAACCTTCTAGTTAGGTGGTGGTTGTCTTTGAGGGGAATTTTTCTTATAAGGCTCAAACCATAAGTAAATGGAAATAAGGGTGCTTGAGTGTTCTGATCCCATAGAAACAAATTCCATTTTGTGCAAGTTGTTCAAACTCATTCGAATCCACATCAAAATGAACCTAAAATGTGAAATTTTTCTTTCTCCCCCTCCAGCAAGATTCATGAGGCATGTTTCCCTATCCTCTTATGGGACTATGTTTTCCATGGCTCTAGAACCTCATTTATAACTAGTAAAAGAAAAAAATACATTACAAGCCACTCTTAATATAATTATAACATAAGCAATTGAAATTGAAATGAGTCAAGCTAGTATCAAGCCATAACTTCATTAATATATATATATATATATATATCCTTGTTTAACTATGTTTGGAAGGTGCATAATTTGAGGCTAATAGTTGTACAACATACGATAATTTGGTCAAGTAGGAAAGAAATGGAGGGGAGAAACATCATTGGATGGAAGATTGGTTATGCCCATGGGGGCTCATATTATCAAATCAACATAATATAGGTGCATATAATCTGAGAATAGAAGTAGAAGTTGTCACCATTTTGTCACAAGCATAAGATTTATAACAAGCTTGCTTTAATATCCATAAAATTCTTTTATAATGACAAAATCAAAACCATATGGATTGTTGCCGAGATATTAAACATGTAATGTGAATTAACTTTATGACAGAAGGTCACATAACAATATTTTAACTCTCTGATGTAGACTCAAGTGCACCTCCTATATTTACAAGAAAACCAACACAAATGTAGGATGTTGTTTGGTTTCAATCCAAGTCATTTAGAGAATCATGACTTAGCATGAAGCCAAACGGAGATAGAGAGTAAACAACCATGATAGTATAAACCATAAACCATAACTTGAATAGTCATGTGTGAGAGATCTCCTACATCCAAAATGAAAACCAAACCATGCATTTAATGATGAATCTTGTACAAGCAAGAAACTTTTAGTTTTGACTTGGGAACTTACCTCATTAGAACACAACTTTTGAAAAGAACATACAACAATTATGTGTGTCCTTTCAAATTTACACTTATAGTGCAATTTCCACAGAACATAAAAATTTGAAATCCTTGTGTGGCATTCCTCTTATGCAAAAAGGATTTGTATAATTGTTTCTTTATTACATTGTTCTTTTCAGTGTTTGATGCAAACACATTTATTCACACTCAGTACCTTAGTACCAATCATAATCATTATTGGGTGATCTCACATTTGGAAGATATTTCAAATATTGATTTATAACCTAATGGTTTCTTCCATGCTCGACCACACCTCGTTACCACATCGTGAAGAATTTGTACGTCATGATGACCATAGCTAGATCTAGTTGAATACCAATAAACATGTAATATGACTATTTTTCATTATTTTTGAGACATCAACATAGTATTATCAATGGTTAGCTATCGACATGTTCAAAACACTTTTCTAGTGGGATTTTTTTATTATAATAGTTTTGTTCCCTCATCAAGGAAACGCCCATTCATCACATATTTCAACCATAAGTAACATTTATTTCATTAAGGTATTATGGTGGTATCTATAATAATAAAAGTTTACTATGTTAGAAATCATGACATTTGCTTCAGTGTTGTATAGGTGTACTAAGTGAACTATGAAATTTGCATGGTATTTTTAAAATTTGGGTCATTTTGCTTCCATTTATCTGGATAATTAGCTCATACTTTTTTTCATTAGCAGTGCAGACATAATAATCAATCAACAAATTATTTCTTTGCTTGAAACCTCTTGTTCCTTCACATATCTAGTTTTCATCGAAGTTGAAATTATTTCATTTCATTTTCCTCTTGCATGGTTTAAAGAGTTGATTCGAAACACCATCAGTTTCATGACCACTCCTTCGAGTAACAACAACCTAAAATCAAGCGTTAATTAAAATTTATCTAGCAGCTTTAATTTCTAGGGCTCTTCAAACCCATCAAACATAAAACTTTGAGTTAGGGAGTGAAATCTGGTTGCTATATCACTCACTTTGGGAATCCCTTATAACACAAGGGTCAAGCACGAGGTTGCATTAGGGCCGACATAGTAATCAACCCTTCTTTGTTGGTCTTGGTGTAGTGGTTGCATGCATTACGGGGATCACTTGGGAGCAACCCCTCTCTGTGAAGAATCTCTCAAAGTGGTTTCAGTATTAGTTACCTTGCTCTTGCGTGTAAACTAAAATGTCAAATATCCCCCCTCTACTTTGGTATAGTAAGTGGTATCATAGAGGCCATAATATTTTAGACTTCCTATCCAAGGTGACAACACAGGGAAGGTGGTGTTGTACCTGTGATTGATGTTGGCTAGACTCACTCAAACTCCTGGGAGGGTTTCCCACTACTTAGTGAGGTATCTTACACCAGGGAGTAAGTTCATTAAGCAAGTTGTTAACGTAACTTTCCCACCCACTGTAACTCAACCCGTTCACACATTGATCCTGTGATGTTGGATTCCATCACCAACTAGTGCTTCTTTGTGAGAATGTTTGTTTGCATGCTTGACTCCTGGATTAATTATTGTGTGTTATTTGTTTTCCTTAATAGGCCTTAGGATTGAGTTTGTGTCTAATGGAATCAGTTATAGGGTCTTCCAACCAACATTGTGTCCCATTACCGCCACTTGTTGGCATGTGTCATTTGACTCCAAACATTCCCTTATAATGCCTAGATAGTATACCAATAGTAATTTATCATAATACAGATGTGAAAGAGTAACACTATGGTTGTAATCATTACGATATTACTGTGATACTAACAAGATACTAGTAATGAAGTAGAATCATTGTACTAAGTAGTGTTACAACTTGATAGAACAGAGTTGGTAATTTAACCATTGACAGAATTCGAGTAGTGTTACATCTTGATAGAATCTGAGTCCTAGTGTTGCACATTGACTAATACCATTTATTACGATAGGGTTAACCATAGGTTTCCATACTAGTAAAACCATTTATTACGATAGGGTTAACCATAGGTTTCCATACTAGTAAAACCATTTATTACGATAGGGTTAATTAGGGTAATGTCGTATGTTCAAAGAAAGGTAATCCTATGGGTTAATTTGGGTAATCCATGTAGAAACAAGTGAAAGAATATATTGTTACTTTATTAATCTTGATTTAAACTGCATACTATTTCTTTAATTTCTACAATACTTCAATTTCAACTTAATACATTCCAATAATGCATAATCAAAAAATGAATAACAATAACCACATAGATCCACAAGCATGCACATTAACAACTCGAATTAAGGAGAGGATGCATGCCATTACAACTCACCTTTTGGACTTGAGTTCCCAACTCAACTGGAGTTGTAACTAAACTTTGCATGTCATGGAAACTTGTCCTTTAGACTTGATGTTGCATGTATGCCAACTCAACATGCAACTAGACATGCAACTTGACATGAAACTAGACATGTATGCAATGTAACTTGACATGCATGCATGCAACTTGAAATGCATGAAAATCGACATGCAACATGAAAAATGACTTGTCAACTTGGATTTGACCACTTGAACTAGACAAGCAATTCGACTTTTACAACTTGAGTTTGACAACTCAAACTAGACATGCAGCTCGACCTTTTACAACTTGAGTTTACCACTCAAACTATACATTCAACTTGAATTTTATACATGGAAATTTAAATTTATTTTCATGGTGGATAATGTTACACATGCCAATGCACTAGATCAATACATTTACATTATTTGCATAAGGAAGATTGTTTGTTTCTAGCTCATAGGAATTTTATGTTCAACCTAAATTTTGCTAGATGCCCTGACTTTTTCTCATGGCTCACAGGGCTTGAATAGGCTCACAGAGGTTGTATGTTCCCCTTGAATTTTGCACCATTTTTTCTATGCTCACAGAGGTTGTACATTCCCCCTGGATTTCGCATTAGACTTACATCTCAAATTTTGTCTTATAAGTACAAGTTTTCTTCCTTTACCTTGGCTAGACTCACAAGATCATATATCATATCATTCATATTGACTCTTGGTTTGAATCACAGAGGTTGTACATTCCCCCTATCTTTTTTCAATACCTCATAGGACTGGTTGATTCTCCAAATCTCCCTAGCTAGCCTTAGGGTGGCCCACATGGCCTCTCATTGGAGAATGGTTGTCGATGCTACCAAATTTAACACATATCAGGACATGTTCACATTGTAGTCAAAGAAAACTTACAAACAAAGAGCTTGGGTTGTAACAACCATTTCCAATTCCCTTCATGGATTTTGTTAGTGGTTATCCTACCACCTAATGAAAACATTATTGAATCTTTGAAGTACTATACAAATTGTCGAAGAATCTAGTATTTGTAACTTTCCACAACAATATTGGTTCCTCTAAAGTTGTCAAACTCTTATTTTAACTTGTATGGAGTAATTTTATCTTACCTTTGACCATCATTTATGATCGTAACTCTTAATTTATCAATTTTTTTTGGAAATCATTATGGAACCTTTTAGGTTGTCAATTACTCTTTTCTACATTTTTTCATCCCCACACAAATGGTCAAATTGAAGTAGTTATTTGAAACTTGGTTCATGTTAAATACTACATCTATCATAAAAAAAGCATGAGGTATAGGCATGAGGTCTACGCAATGTGCAGTGCATGGGGTCTATACATTTTGTTAATCCCTCTACTATATGAAGAAAAAGAAGCGATGATAGAGAAAAACCCTCTCTTAGCACTCTTGTTGGTTGGAAAAGGGGGCACATGAATCTCTGGTAAGATAAACTGAAATATATAGGAACAAGAATCTCTGGTAAGAAAGATCTATCTTCTGCACTATTGATTTTATTAACTCAGAAAAACGTTACAGGCATAAAAGTGTCACTTCCATGACATTCGAACCAATTTTTCCTCTTTTTAATTACAATATATAGATCTACATATCATAACAACTTAAAGGAGTCTAGTTAATGAAGGTTTTCTATATTTAGGACAAGTTACAATCAAACCAAAAAAAACTTCTACCAAACTTCTACCAAACTACTAACAAACTGCTTCAAACTAGGAAATATTTTTTGACTAACTAAATATATACATATTATGACTTAAATACATCAATTAAATGACAAAAAGTAGGTCCTTCGAATCTCTATGTTCATCTAACACTTGTACTCCAGCTAGAAGTTGATTGGATGTTGATCTGGAGGAATGGTGTACTTTTATTGCAACATAGAGCAACTGCTCACTACGAAACTATAGTTTCAACACTTTCACAGGCCCCAGAACCTTACTAGAAAGTATAGATTCCTCCATAACAATTAATAGATCCTTCCCCAACAAATTAAAATATACTTTAATAAATTCAATAGTCATTGATATGAGCACGTGTTCTTGTCTTTCTAGATTCCTTTTGATTCTTTTATATTTTCACAAAACAAGAGTAAATTTTCAAAATACACCAACTACCTAGCATAACATTTTCATTCATTTCAAACTAGGTCTCTTAACTCAAGTTCCTTCAACCAATGTGAATTGAGCTTAAAAGGACATGTGGTTTTTGGAGTAATATCCCCCACTTGTAGGAAAATAGGGACATGGTAAAAGGGACCCCCTTCTCCTATCCATGTACTAATTATATCTATATTGAAAACAAGTTGTTCAACCACAAGGAGTTTGTTGATTCTCTTGGGGATAACCTTGGCACTAAACATATTGTTTCTCTAGGTGGGTTTCAAAGTCAATGGATCTATGTTGCATAGACCCTCATCATCAATATTTTGTAGGAGGTATTTTTCCATGGGTTACATCCTTCTATCTACCCCCCACATAAACCTAGGATCAAGGTGAGATTTAAATCACCTTACATGATTAAATTATCCTTTCTCAAATCCATTTTCCCTTAAAAGGAATCCCACAAACCTTACCTACACTAAAAAGGTCCATAGACATTAATAAAATTGAAAAATGAATGTAAACATGGGGAGAACAACTCGACACTGGTGGTATTATATAAAAAGGAGACACTCCTTAATCGAAGGGACTTATGCCATGCTACCAACAACCCCCTATATTTCCCCTCTACATTGAGAGATTCAAAAATCCATCCATGAAGAGAAAACACTAGCAGTTATTTTACCCTAAAAACCACCATAATTATTTTCTGAATCAAAATAATCTCTACGTTATTTGTTGCTACAATTTGGTTTACATAGTTTCTTTTATAAACGCTCCCTAAGCCTCTTATGTTAGAAGAGAGCACAATAATTTTTTACCATTGGAGTGGAATTTTCCTCCTCTAAGGGCCACATTAATAGTCATTTGTTTGCATGATAAGACTTCCCTAATCCTCTTTGTTTGCACCCAATTCGTCACCTTGGTGAGCAAATAAGGGGTGCTTACATGCCCAGTTGGGTCTTGCTGAGCATGACAGCTATAGAGGAAAGAGTTAGAAAAAGAACAACAAAACTATAAGCAAGAATTAAACTAATACAAACTCAAACTATGAGCATATGGATAAAGAAATAACAAACACAAAAAGACCAATATCACCAATGTTTTTAGGCTGATCAATTGATGAAATCAAAGCACAATGAAGAAAGGGGACTATGAGTCCCTT
>ML829233.1:47381-59694 GCA_009831015.1 Picea engelmannii | reverse complement strand
CATCGTCATTCAGTGTAGATTCAGACAAAGAAGTTAAGCTCCTGCTTAATTCTAGAGATAATGATTTTTAGTTTGGAATCTTCATGGTGTGATTTTCCATCATTGCTTTGATGACGATTTTTGAATACCTATAGATTGTTAAAGTTCTCATACCCTCCTTAGAAATTGAAAGGCTGCACCATAGTGCATATGCTTTTGCATGATTTTCCATCATTGCTTTGATGACGATTTTTGAATACCTATAAACTGTTAAAGTTCTAATACCCTCCTTAGAAATTGAAAGGCTGCACCATAGTGTATATGCTTTTTCTAAATTATTTGAGATGTTTCCTAGACCCAGGCGTAAAGAATTTTCGAAGTTCTTCTAGAATCATGAAGACCCCCCTACTCCTGCAACCCCTAGCCCCATCAAAAAAGAGGGAAAATGATTTTTGGTGCAATTCCCAAGCATGGAATTCCGTCTTCTTTTTCACTTGCCATCGAGGGCATCCAACTGGCTTGAGAATGTTTGAATTGGAGGCTTCATTACACGAATTGAACTGCTTCAGCCACAACTCTTGTACACCGTCCATTGCTCGATCCTTATTTTTTATTTTGGATTGGAGATATTATGATAAAAGAGCTTCAACTTTGGCTGCAATTATTGATGGCTTGTCCCCAACATTGTTGAAAATCGCTTTATTTCTGGCTAACCAGAGTTTTCAACAAATGAATTTTGGAAGTGCCATCCACACCTTCCTAATTGTATTATTGTTTTTGAATGATCCTTGGTATTTTTTCCTCCAAAAAGTGAACATCTTTGCCCATGTGGTTGGCCAATGAACTCGATGGCTTATCTTAACAAAGGTGCATAACCTGAGTTCTTTAGTTGTATTGCAATTAAAAAAAAAGTGTTGTATTGATTCTTCTACAGACACACAATTCACACCAGGAGGGTCCACAAATACCTCTTTTCTTCAGATTCTCCATAGTTGGGGTTTTCCCATGAATCATTATCAAATGAAAAATGTTGATTTTGGGTAGTCCACCACTGCTCCAAATATGCTTCCAAGGAGGTGAGCACTGAGGCAATTGGAGAGAATCCAACAGTAGAGGTAACCCATCTTTGACCCAATAAGTCGAAACTCCCCACCCCTTACTGTCTTTGGTTCCTCAATTCCAAGAAGCACAATTGTTTAGAGCATGAGAGCGTTTATGAATCAGCGGCTTCAAAGGTTCTGGTGGCGCCCCAAAATTCCACTTCAGTGTGCTGCAACACATTTCATCCCAATCTGATATATCGTGTAGCATTTTCAGGTTGATACCTTCCATTCTAGGCTTTGAGGGGAGTCGATTCATTCTTGGTAGCCAATGTTTCCTTCCCAAGAACACTGTCATTCCATATTATGATTTCCTTGCCATTTCTTGATATCCAAGTAAGCTTCACTCTTATTAAGGGGGTTGCTGCTTTCAAAAGCTTCAATACATGTGAGCCTTTTTGGACCAACAAAGTATTTTCAATGCACCCATTTCTTTTCCCCTTGAAGTATTTTTTCCACAAAATCCTTTTCCACCAATCTAATATGCATGTAATAATTCTCCATAGCAATTTGGCTCACATTTCCAAGTTCATCAAGGTTGAATCTTTTATTCCCAAGCCACCCTTGTCCTTTGGAAGTCAACAGTTTTCCAATTGCTAAGATGGAATTTTTTTGTGTGTTGGTTTTGCCCCCTTGCCAAATGAACTCCCTAATATTGAGATTGATTTGATTCATAATACCAACATGAGAAAGCATGGATGAACATTGATATATAGAAAGGGCTGAAAGGACTGATTTTATCAGAACCACTCTACCCACTGGGTTCAACCATTGTGATCCCCATTGGCCAAACTTTGTCTTGATTTTATCAATTATTTTTGAACAAGATTGTGAGGAGGGATTCTTAAGATCTATAGGAATTCCAAGGTACTTGAAAATAGACAATTTTCAGAGAGTGGAAATTGAAGTGTTCTAGAATAATTTGCATTCCCCGGAAATTAGCATTCTAGTTGAAAATTTGACACTTTTGACGATTGAAAACCCCTCTAGATGCAAGAAGGAATGAATCTAATGTCCGATTGAACCTATTCACAATGATGATAGAGGCACCTCCAGGAAGAAGAGTGTCATCTGTAAACCGTGAATGATTGAGACTCTTGGTGCCACGAACAATCTTGATTCTAGGGAGGTTTCCATTAATACACTCTGCTTCAAGTTTCCTGCTTAGAGAATCGACCATAATGTTGTAGAGAAGAGGAGACAAGGGGTAGCCTTGCCTCATTGCTTTACTTCCTTGAAAGAATGCTATGGGTTTTCCACTGATAAGTGGGGTGATCCAAGGAGCACTGATGCATGATGATATCCATTGAATGAAGGAAGAACCGAATTCAAACCTCGCTAGAACCTTAAAGATAAAATAATGACTTACATGGTCAAAGGAATTTGCAATGTCTAGCTTTATTATCATGCCCTTCTCCTTTTAAAGACTTGAATGGATAACTTCTTGCACACGAACAATGTTGTCAATTATATTCCTATCCCGCATAAATCCCCCTTGGTTTTCAAAAATGAGTTTCCGCATTATCTTTTTTATCCTTATTACTGTGATCTCTGTCATAATTCTATAGGAGAAACTACTAAGAGAAATGGGTCTAAATCTTGGAAAGGATGAAGGGTTCACTTATTTTGGGATTAATTCCAAGAAGGATGAGTTGGTGCTTCCACTAATTTTAAATGATCGATGAACATATTGTTACATTCTTTTAAGATCATATTTGATAAGATCCCAAAAAGTTCTATAAAGGATATAGAGAAGCCATCAAGCCTAGGGGCCTTACTCTAGATGACGCTCTGTATTTTTGCCTTCTCAATAGGTTTCACAAGTCCGTTATTTTCCTCACCCGTGACCATTGTTAGAATATGTTCTAGCATCTTTCTGGAGCCGCCTCATCTTGTGGCGTAAAAAGGGAACAATAATGCAATACGGTTGCCTTTTTTATTTCCTCGAACTCAGATATTTTGGAACCATCGTCCATTGTTATTTCTTTCACGTTATTCCTTATGTTCCTTGCCTCGGCTTGCTTGTGAAAAAATCTTGTGTTACGATCACCTCTCTTAAGCCATGAGATTTTGGATTTAAGCCGCCAATGCTCTTCCTCAAGTTGAATGGCATGCTAGAGTATTTTTTGGAGGGTCGTCTCTTCTTCCTGTAGACGCACTGTGACATCCTTGACTTCCAGTGTGAGTCGGATGTCCTCTGGCTGTGATATTATATTCTATTTCTCTGCCAAAGGTGAAGTGTAAGAGGATTTGACCCATTCTTTGAGAGCATGCTTAAATTTTTTTATTTTTTTTCTCCCAAATAAATATACAAGTGCTTGGAATCCAACTACACCATGCTGAATGAACACGATCAATCACTTCTTGCGAATTGATCCAAAGTGCATTGAAATTGAAACACATGGGGCCATAGTCCAAGGAATCATGAAACTGTAAAGATACGAGCTTGTGATCAGAGATGGCTCAAGAAAGAATCATGGATTTGAAAGAGAAGTCCTGGAAAAAGGAGATCACTATGCACCAAGAACCTGTCTTATCTAACTGTTATATTCCCATGATCGTTTCTTCTATTTGTCCATGTGTATTTTCCCTTAATAGGTTTAATATCAATGAGATCCCACTCAACAATTAGTTCCTCCATTTTCTCCCTATAAAGGTCTCTAACAATATTCCCACATCTTTTCTCACTGTTATACAAAATAATATTGAAATCTCCTACTATAACACTATTAGATACAAACTCCAAGTCTTTCAAGGTTATGAGTGATCTCCAACAACTATCCTTTTCCATATAGTTGATGGGCATGTACGAATTAATATATTGAATATCCTTTTCCATATAGTTGATGGGCATGTACGAATTAATATATTGAAGGTATTACCTGATTGGATGTTTGTGAACCTTGTAAGGATCTAATTTTGAGTTTAGAAAGTGAATTCAAGAGTCATTACTTGGTTGTTCCAAAGGGTGTACAAGCCTCTCAATGCAAAGGGTGCACAAGCCCCTCGAGACTCCTCTAGAATTTGCTGCAATCCCTTTGCTATGCCTCCATCATTACTTTCCAATTTTGATGGTTTCTAGAGAATCCATTTTGGTCCCCTGGAGCAAGAGGATAGTAGGATTCTCCCTGTTGATTAGGTCTTTAAGCGCTGTTTCTTTGCTCCTGCTACCTAGGGCTTCTTAGTGCTGATCGGGTATTTAAGCGTTGCTTCTTTGATCTTGTTGCTTAATTCTCTACAGTTCCATGATACTAGAATCATTATTTAGATTGATGGTTGGCACTATTGCCTTGTTGAGGCACATTGTTTCCTTGAGCTATTGTGGATTTCCAACTACCTCCCAATGAATTCATCTATTGTCCACTTAGATCCCATCATTATATCCCCATTTTCTTCTTCCTCCCTTATGATCTTGGTTGGTTTCTTGCCCATCCTTTAGGGGATATTTACTTCCGAGTCCCCTTCTCCCCTCTCCTTTTCTAGCCCTATTGAGGCCAACTCTTCTTCTAGTATAGGTGGGTCCTCTTTTTCTTGAATTGATGACGGTTCCTTGTTCAAAAATTCCACTTCAACGAATATTTGAGGTTAATTAATTAGCTCTTCCTCTTTGGGTGGAGATTCTTTTTCCATTTGGACTAAAGGCGACTCACTTTGCGAAGAAATAACAACTAAATCCTTTAGGGATTAATCGTGGTTTCAATGGATGGGGGTGGTTCCTCCTGTGACAATATTTCAAACCTATTTAACATTGGATGATTTCCACCTCCTCTTCCATTGGGCATAGACAAGGAGGAATCTTTGGAATGTTGATATTATGGTAGCTACGGGAGGTATTAAACCTCCACGTGTAACCCTAAAAAGAATAGAATATTCCGGGAAGCAAGAAGAAATCCTTAAGCATTGGACATAACCCTAGAAGACAAGTCGGCTAAAGAAAATAATTAATATTGAGTTTTTAGCCTCCAGAAAGAGAAGTCAGCCCAGACAACTAAGGAAGAGAAGTATAAATATAGGATTCCAAAGCTCACTTGGACACACACAACTCGCAACTACATAAATTTAGTGCACACTGTAGAAATTTAGTAAGTGCGCAAGTCTACAGAGTAGCTGTAGCTGCAACTACTTCAACTAGTATTTTCGGTTTTAGGCTTGGAATTTCTCTTGGTTATGGTTTGGACTTTCTGTTTGGTATGCTAGCTCTCGAGAGTGGTACGCTAACTTGATTGGCTTTTGGACCTAGGGTTTGCTTCCATAATTATTCTCTCATAATTATTCTCTCTGTTAAGGTTAAGGTGCTTGGGGGTGGCTTCGGCCTATGGTTGGGTGACAATATTGCTATATTTTCTATGGTTAAAAGAGAACACCTATTATTTCTAACAGGTTATGGGCCCACACTATCTTCGGACAGTCTAACCGCTGGAAGATAGATTGGGAGGATTTTATTAGTTACAGTTGCAGTTGCAGTGAAAGTTTTTGTTGTAGCAACGAAACCCTAACCCTCTTGTTAAGGAACCTCAAGTGAAGAGCTTGAACTAATTCGTGGATAGCCTAGTGCGCCCTAGCCTAGTGCACCTCCTGGTACTCTCAGCAAGCTAAGACGCCAAGTTTGATTTTTTGGTCAAAGTCAAAGGTTGACCAAGTCAAAGCAGTCATGACTTATTCTATGAAGTCAGAAAACAATTTAGAAGGGGATTCTAACTTCAGAGCATGGAAGACAAGGATTTATCTCATCCTTGCCAAAGATAAAGTGTTGGATATCGTGAAAAGAAAGATCGTGGAACCACAATTTGAAGGAAAAGAGAAGGAGCCTTAGAACGTCGCAATTATGGAGAAGTTCAAGAACAATGAAATCAATGCCATGAGTATCATAGTGGAATCTGTAAAAGACTACTTGATACCCTACATATCTCATCTTGACTCATATAAGAGGATGTATGATGCCCTAACTAACCTCTTCTTAGTCAGAAACTTTGGACAAGTAATGAGTCTGAAGAATGAGCTCCGTGACATGAAAATGAATGATGCTGACAACATAACATCATACTTGGTAAGAATCTCTCAGTTAAGAGATCAACTACAAGCTATTGAAGAAATCATTTCAAAAAATCAATTGGTAAATATACTCAATGGCCTTCCCAAGGCATGGGATACATTTGCTGCAAGCATGAACACAAGAAATGAGCATCCCACATTTGAAGAACTTTGGACTTGTTGTGTACAAGAAGAATCAAGGATTAGCGCAAAAGAGAAATTCCAAAGGAAAGATGATGATCAAACCTCACAACAAAGTTCAAGAAATTCAGGAATAAGAAGAAGTTTGGCTCAAGGAAGAAACCAAATCAAGAAAAGGATATGTCAAAAATACAATGATTCAACTGTCAAAAATATAAATCACTGTCTTGAGTTAAAGAAAAGGAGGGAAACACACAAAGCAACAGTGGTCGAAGAAAAGGAACCCTCAAAGAAAGTCAAACAAGATGAAGCAAGATTTCTTCTTCTAAGTCCAAGGTAACAATATTCTTCAAAGTTCTTGTACATACCATGTTTACATAGTTTCTTTACATATCATGCATACCTATTTCTTAGAAGATAAGATGTTCAAGTGAAACAATACCTATGGAAGAATAACAAGATAAGGATTGCTATCACGATGACTACAAGTCAAGCAATACACATGAAAAGATGAAGTATGTTGACAATCCTTGATAACAATACCTGTGGAAGCTATTTATAAGTAACAACTTCCAGATAAGCCGAAATCATAATCAAACTTGAAGAGACCCAGAAGAAGTCAAAACAGAAAGAAGTCAACAATCAAGAGGAAAKTAGAAAAAGACTCGTGACACTTTGCATAAGGCAATAAGGATGCAGATGGAAGCGTGGACTCTTTTAGTTGGAGGGAGATGATTACAAAATTCCAAAAGAAGAGCATGCATTCATGCATGAAGCTAGGATTATGAGAGAGATAATCCTAAATGATATGATCCATTGAGGATTATGAAGTATCTATCCATGTTCCCATTGAGAGTAGCAACCATGATAAGCAACACATGTTCAAAAGAAGTCTTCTTCAAAAAGAATCCTTAAGGTATCCTTGGTTTTCCATTTACATCCATGATCCCATTATGAAAGGAATAAGTTGGAATCTTTAGGGCATGGAACCTATAGAAGACTCCATGGACCCAATAGCTAAAGAGAAACATGAGGAGGAACATGATGACTCCAAGAAAGAAAGAAAATCCAGGACAACTAGTTATTATATCGAGAATCACAAAGACTACCAGCTTGGTTTGAACCCACTAGAAGCAATTGAGCAGAACAAATGGAAGTTATGATAAAGAACAATGTATGTAAGATAATGTGAAAAATACTTATGAAAGGAACCATTGCAAGATTCAGAGATTCTTCCAGAAGGAGAGAGAAGACTATGACAACATCTTGTTCTAGTAAACCAAATATACCTCTTGTAGTATCCATGGATTGGAATTTACATGTAAAAGACCGTTCTTTCCAATAAAGCAAGTGAGAAATAAGATTATACCAGANTTCTTCCAGAAGGAGAGAGAAGACTATGACAACATCTTGTTCTAGTAAACCAAATATACCTCTTGTAGTATCCATGGATTGGAATTTACATGTAAAAGACCGTTCTTTCCAATAAAGCAAGTGAGAAATAAGATTATACCAGAAAGAGACCCATGTATGTAGATATAAGAAGACCTTGTATGGATTAAAACAACTTGATGCAAAGTATATCATATACAACAGAAGCATGGTGAAAAATTTCTATGACAAAGATAGTGTATCAGAATAGTTACTCAGAAGTCTGGGATGATGGATTGCTAATCCAGGCAAGATATCTTGATGACATAAGAAGTTCTACTTGGATATGTTTCAGTTTGAGTCTTGCCACGATATCATGAGCTAGCAGGAAACACAAGTGTTGAATTCAATCATGATATATTGTAATGATCAGAGCTATATGAAGCCTTCATAGAAAACCAATGTTCCATGACAGACCGAAGTACATTGAGATCAAACATTATATTCTCTGTGATGAAGTCCAGAAAAGAGAAGTGGTTCTCCAATATATCTCCACAAATGAGTAGATAACATATATTTTGGTAAAGCCTCTGTCCAAGATGAAAAGATTGTGTACTTAAGAAACAAGTTGGGGCTCGTGGAGACAAATTCCTTATTGAAAAAGGAAGAGATTACTTTCAGGTTGGGAGGGAGAACTGATATGTTATTGATTTATGGAAAGTAATTTTTCATTTTGAAAAATGGTCCAGGATAAGCAGTGCCTTTCCAGTTCGGAAAGTGGTTTGAGACTTCCGACGGACAAGCATTTTCCAGTTCGAAAAATGGTCCTAATTGGACAATAATTTTTGTAATGAAAATGATTCGATAGATTGATAATGTACCATAGACAACAATTCCCCTTGTGGCTAGTGTGGGGGAATGGTCTAGGAAAATCATTCTTATTGGCAGTCACTCTGAGCAGTGATCAAGTAGAATGGTCCGACTCACTAGGCAGTCATTCTTTCGAAGTTCATAGTTGTGAGAATTTTTGAAGAATGGTTCGTTTTGGAGGTTGGTGCAGGACAATCATTTCCATTAGGAAATGGTCCGGACAGTCATTCCCTAGGGAAGACTCATTCTCTCCAGGTTGCACTATGATTAGTGTCAGAGGAATGGCCCAGTTAGGTGGATGGTCCAGGTTCAACAATCAGGGACATGCATTCCCTAGGGCATAATCATTCTCTCTAGGTTGCACTATGATTAGTGCAAGAGGAATGGCCCAATTAGGTGAATGGTCCAGGCTCATAAATTAGGGACAATTATTCTTTTGTGCTTGAGAAGAATATTCGAGATAGCCCATGGCTTATGTTTTACTTTTTGAGGGCAGATGATCTTCCAGATCTCACAAATGTGAGTGGAAGAATGGCCCATATGACTCAGTTTATATCATGATATTGTTTTATGCAGGTTGATATTAGATGATATGATTGCTATGGAGATTGTATGTCTCTGGACAATAGATGTATGCTACTGTGGTGGATGTGTTCCACTGGTTGTGACTATGCGTCACTAATTAAGTTGTTGTGTGCTACTTGGTGTGTTATGTACCACTGGATAACAGTTGTGTACTACTATGGATAGACACAGTTGTGTTCTATTGAATGGCATTGTTCTGATTGCCATGAAGACTATCAATAGTGTTGAAAATGATTATCAGCTAGATGGATAGTCAATGTGCTGGTGGATAGACATTCTCCAGGCGGAAAATGGTCCAGGACATTTATTCTTCTAGGATCTATATCTAGATTAGAAGAATAGTCCTTGTAGCCCATGGTGTGGCTTCCAACATCTTTTGGAATATTTATCCTTCTAGGACACATGTCCGGATTAGAAGAATGATTCTTGTATCACTCTGTGGAGTGAGTGACTTATCCAACATCATGCATGATTAATCAGATGGAGTATGAATTTAAGAGATGATATAGTTGATGCTATCAGATGCTATTGATGATGGTGCTCATGATTTGATCATGGGATAGCCTGTGTGGCTATGATGATGCTACCCATTGAATGGTATGTTTGTGCTCAAGACCATTACCTTTAAATACCTCCCTAGCTAGGAGGGACTGTTGATATTATGGTAGCTACAAGAGGTATTAAACCTCCACGTGTAACCCTGAAAATAATAGAATATTCCAGGAAGTAAGAACAAACCCTAAAGCATTGGACATAACCCTAGAAGACAAGTCAGCTAAAGAAAATAATTAATATTGAGTTTTTAGCCTCCAGAAATAGAAGTCGACCCAGAAAACTAAGGAAGAGAAGTATAAATACAGGATGCCAGAGCTCATTTGGACACACATAGCGTGCAAATGCAGAAATTTAGTGCGCACTTTAGAAATTTAGTAAGTGCGCAAGTTTGGAGAGTAGCTGTAGCTGCATCTACTGCAACTAGTATTTTTGATTTTAGGCTTGGACTTTCTCTTGGTTATGGTTTGGAATTTCTGCTTGGTATGCTATCTCTTGAGAGTGGTACGCTACCTTGATTGGATTTTGGACCTAGGGTTTGCTTCCATAATTATTCTCTCTGTTAAGGTTAAGGTGCTTGGGGGTGGCTTTGGCCTATGGTTGGGTGACAATATTGCGATATTGCCTATGGTTAAATGAGCACACCTATTATTTCTAACATGGAGTAATTATGTCCCCAGATATTTTTGACACCAAATTGAACATGGGCCTTATTCATCGCTGCTTGACACTTGCTCTCAGATTAACATTTGATCCCATGGTTTGAGTTACAGTTTTTGATTGTTCCTCCTCATGAACTTGTGTCTGCTAGGGCATCTCCTTTTTACAGTCTTTGGAAAAGTGACCGTACTCATGGCATGATTTACATTTGAAAGGCCACTACTCATTGGTCCAACTATTGCACATGCTGCTAGTTATCAAGGGTGATCATAACAAATTCAGGAAACCCTCTCTCTAGATCCACCTCAATGTAGATCTTGGCACACTAATACACATTTTCTCTTGGTTCAGCTTTGTCAATGTAGCATCCTAAAGTGTTTCCAACACCACAAAGGGAATCATCACTCCAACAGTGTAGAGGGAGATGAGGTAGCAACACCCAAATTGGAACCACTGAAGGAACATCGTTTTATAGATTGAAATAAGGGGTCCATCTATTCAGGGACATACATATGGATCCAAATAAGTACAAACCACTGTGGAAGGTAAGGTCCTTGTCTTCCATGGTCTCAAAAAGGAAAGCATAAAAACCTCTTCCACATAAGAAATGATTCCACTGTCCTTTGGTGAGGATTTTCCAATTCTTTTGCAACTAAGTCTTCATTGTCTTGGGAGAAGGCCAGATACCATTAAACTAGCCAATGAGGCCTCTGTATAAAAGGATAGGGATTTGCGCCTTGAGGTTGTAGGAGGAAGATTTACTTCAAGGATTTTCTCTAGTATTTTCACAAACATAGTTGATTGAGATTTGGAGGTCTTCCCATAGGTAGAGACCATTGCTTAAAAGGCTAAGGAATCGACATCTAGAGGGGGTTGCGACCCCCCTCTAGGAGGCACATCCATTGTGCTTAGAGAGGATCAATAACAGGTTTAAAAAACAAGTGAACATGGTTCTTCAACATGTTTACTAACTTTACTATAAACATTATAGTTCTTAATTGATCTTTGAGCTTATGGAACGTCATTGAAATTATTTTAGTTTTGATTGAACGATGAGCAACTAAAAATTTCAACTATGTATTAATGTGATACAAATCCACTTTAATATAGAGCGATTCAAGTCTTGATTCTCTCCTAGGCAAGAGCAATGGCTTCTCAATTGGTGTGGGGTAATTTTTGTACATTGTTGCATTTTGTATGATTGCGATATATTATATATTTAGGTTGAGAGTGCATATAGTATATTGGTAAATATTACAATATAGTGAATAATAATATTGTTTTAGAGTCACCAAAAATAAAAGATCGTTGCCTAAAATTTTCCACATGAAGGACATCCAAGGGCCATGTTTGAACAATTAGAGTACCATCTCTGAATAATTAGAGTAGTGTTTTATGCTTTATTTTAAAAAGGGTATTGGTTTCGTTGAAAACAAATACTGATAAAGATATCCATGCCTAATTTCATCACCACTTTGGGAAAAATGTTGCTCTACTCAAAACTTCAGTCACTAGAGCCTATCTAAGTGATAGATACTCAAGTTCCAGATAAACAAATCTTTCCATAGAATCCACAGTTAGAATATGAAAGATTGTGCTCGTTTTACCATTGACAATACCCTTGTCACTCAACCATAGGCCGAAGCCACCCTCCGAGCACCTTGACCTTGACATAGAAGAATACTGGTAGCAATCAATAGCCAAGCAAGGCTAATGCACTAGGCAAGAAAAGTAACCAAAGTTGATCAGATAGTCCCACCTAGAAACTGGCACAACACTATTCCCCAAAAACTTGCACACAAAACTGCCAACTGCAGTGCGCACAACTGGCTCTCTACAATTCTAAGAATGTGTCAAATGAGATACTGACACACTGTATTTATAGTGGTTCTGGCAGACTTACTGGGGCCGAATTCTCCTTCTGGGTACTAATTAATTCATAATAATTATATTTCTGTAGCCGACATCTCGTCTAGGGTTTCCTTTACTTCTTTGCTTCCTTCCAGAATATTCTAATCTCGTCA
>ML829233.1:24375-36847 GCA_009831015.1 Picea engelmannii | reverse complement strand
CATGAATATTGCCGATCAGGAAGAAGCCGACCCACCACGAGACACAACCATGTTGATATGGGATCCCAACGTGATTGCGTCTTCATATGATCTGTTTGAGTTTCGAGAACAACCCACAGAAGTTTCAGTAGTACAGACACGTACTAAAGGCCAATCCGGCTCAAAATATGCCGACGCCACCTAGGCCTCGTAGAGTAAGTTAACTCCCAATCGCTCGAAAATATCTTTCTCCCCGGGTAAAAATCCTATAAGCATCCATACCAAGGAATTCCCCAAACTGGATCATAACGTAGTCAAAGATTCGAAAAAGCTAAAGGCTAATATATCAGTTATGGGCATATGTAGGATTCCTCAGTAGAAAGAGTTTCTGTTGCAAGCTTTGAGCTTGGTAGAATACCCGACCATGGAAAATGGCCAGAAGAAGAATCTATCCCCAATAGATCCAATGAGCAAGCCATTTGTAAGCACCTACTCGGGAGGTAGGAATGAGAGGCCTTTTGTACCACCTCTCCTTTTGACGTTTGAAGTCTTCAATAGGAATCTTCATAGTTGTTTGGTGGATTCTGTGGCGTCTTCTAATGTCATGATGCCCTTGGCCGTTTGTAATAAATTAGGTGCTGTCCCTCTCAAAAGTGATAAGCATGTCATACAACTAGACAAAACCCAGGTCAAGGTCATGGGAGAACTCAAATATGTGATGATCAGGATAGCGACACATCCTAATTTCATGCAGGTGATTGACATCATTGTGGTGGATATCCCTAATACATATGGGCTATTGTTAAGCCGAGATTGGTATGAAAATCTAAACATATATTTCAGTACAGACTGGGCACACCTTTGTCTACCACTAAAGGGATACAAGAACATGATTAGAATTGATAAGGAGAGATATCTGAAGCATATAGTCACTGAAGGATATGGTCACAGAGGGGATCCCATTACATAGCAACATAACAACTTGGTCGTCCGCAGGTGACAAAGGATGTCTACGCAGGACTTCACCAAGTTGAATTCACCAGACCGAAATTTCTGAGAGTATAAGCTCGACATAAGCGTAAGATTTCCCACATAACTCCCAGAATTTATAGAAAAACAAAGGAGCGAAACATAGCATGCCATTGAAACAGTCGCACCTCGTGACATTGTGTTTAAAGACTCGATGCACCACAATTGTTTGATGGATGCAATCTAGAGCATGTAAACTCCACCGATCGAAGTTACAAAGAATGTCCAGTATGACCCTTCCGATCTTTCTCCAGACCTCCGTTATTTAACGAATGATGTTTTACATGCTTGATAATGCGGATTCTGGGGGCATTTAATGGATTTCCTTTTATGGTGTCCGACCTTTTGGGAGTATACACGCACACACTCGCCTTCGATGTCTCTTTTCAGCCCCAAAGGTTAAATAATTACTATGACGATTTAAAAAAAACACTCATGGATGCCGTACTTGATTTGCCATTCCATGATATACTGACATAATTCATTTAACCAAAAGGAGTGGTGGCTTTGTCTAGGTCATCACAGGTCATACGAAGGAGCGACTGAGATCATGTAAGTATTAAATGACTGAGACTAGCGGGCTACAGAGGTATGTATTAGTCTTTTCGATTTATTTATGTCATATCACAAGTTGCTTAAATTGCTAAAATTCCTCTATCTTGATTTACAGGTAAGAATCTTCCTCGATTACCAAATAGATCTCATCCTGTGGCCTCGCCAAAGGACTCGTACGGAACATCAAAGCTGGATCATCGATGCAATAAGGGATTTTGAGTTCCATTAATGCGGCACCCCCGATAAGTTTATCGACTCGAGCGAGGTGGTCAAGTTGTACTCCGAACAAGAATCACTATGGACCGAAGAATGCGAGAAGATAGCCGATGCGAAGCCAGGACAAGTGCAACAATTCACGAAATACCCGATCAGATCTCGAACCATTTTGCAACAACTAAACGTGAGTTTGGTAAAGTACTGAATGCATGCAGTAGATATCATAGGAGTATATGTAGCCCCAATGGAACAACACAGGTTCCCATGGGCCCAAACCTGTGAAGATCTGTTTATCAACTGGTCTGAATATGAAGAAAGTCATCTGTTTCAAGAAATACCCCAGATGAACTGTTAAATAAACTATTGGATGATCGTGCCATGTGGCGATTTTTTGTTGGTTCAAACTGTATTTAGCCGTTAATTTTGGCTGAATTTTATATTATAAATAGAGACATCGACCGATTAGTCAAAGGTCGATGGTTGTTGTAAGAACTCTTTCTTTTTGGTTGTTGATAATTATGACTGCTATGAATTGAGAAGTCCTTCTGGACCAAAGTCAAGATATTTTCATCAGATGTATGTTATTGGAGTTGGAGAAGAATTACTTCCTATCCTGTTCCACAAATGATGCAGTAAATGAGTAAGAGCAATTAAGTCTGTTGTCAAGTTATCCGGTGCAATGTTTTGATGTTATTTGCTTAATGATGAAGATAAATCATTGTATTGTTATGTGATGAATGTTATGGTAGATGAATTATTTTTCTTACCCTAATCCTGATTACATATGTGGTTTTTTTTTTTTTTTTGTTAATTAGTTTCTCTCAGACAATAATTGGATGCTCATTTGGTTAATGTAATAGTACTAGGCCCTTTGGCATAGGATCACTGTCTGCATGTTTGAGCAGCAGGTTATCCCAAGCTCGACCTCTTCCCAATAGTTAAAACTTTTGTCTTGTTATTTTTCAAGTTGGTTTATATTGGCTTGCATTTCTCATACCAGCCCCACCCAAGAGAAATACAGGAAAAAAACCGTCCTAACTGAACTGAGAGACTTCACAAGAAAACACAAAGCCCATCGATAAATTGTTTGGATCGCAAGATCTGGAGAACCATTCCATTTCAAACGCTGTAAAGTGTAATTGGGCCTCGGTGGCGGGTTTGGTTCCTACTGTTGAGTAAAGGGATTTAAGACCCATCAACAAGGAGTTAACCCCATGAGGTGGTCAACTAAATCAACATAGAATTAGATCAGGGTATAAAAGAAAAATGAGGGCGCATCTCTCACTCATTCTCGATTATTATCATTTTGAATCTTGGGCTCTTGAGAACAAAGAAATTTTGAGGGTTTTGGGATAACAAACCCTAGAGATCAGTTTGGTGTTGAAAGATCCCACCTATCCTGATCCAAGCTTGGTCGTGGAGGTGAAATATTCCTCCCTCACCATTCCACAATAGGTACATGTCAGTCAATCAACAAAAGAAGAGGTATTGTGCAACTTTAGGGGGTTTCCAGTAGGAGGGCGCACCATCTGAAGAAGAAAGGATCGATCTAGAGAGAGGAGGAGGTTTTGGGGCCTAAGGCCTATTGGGTTTTCATTGTATGGTCTAGGGAACCCTTTCTAGCCCATTGTGGAGGAGGTTTCTCTGTTATTTATTTTATTTGGAGCTTGGCACGGGTTGGAGAGGAGGAGGGCATACTACAGAAGGAGAATACACCCATTTGAGGGGTCAATTATTCGTCAATCAACTTGAAACTATGTCAGGGGGTTTGTCTTGCCCCGATCTACCGTTCTAGCAATTTTGGTAGCATTTGGAGGTTTCTAAGAGGGAGGCCAAAATATTTGATATCTACAACCAACCAAGAGGGTGCAACTCATCCAAGGGGATTGGATCTAGCTCTTGAAGGTAAATAAACTAATATTTTCCCTTTCTCCAGTTTATTGTGGTGCATTTGGAGGTTATTCTCTTCAGTTTTGGAGCTTGTTGGAGAAAACATTATTCCATCTTAGTTATTCTTCTTGTATTAAGCCATATTTGCATATCTATTGTATTAAGATCACTCTACTATCTAAATAAAGGTCATATCTAAAGTTGTTGTCTCTATATTGATATTCATTACTTGTATCTCATCATTTTCTTGTATTACATGCTCAGATCTATATCTCCATGCTATAATCTATAAAGAATAAACCCTCAATGCACAATTTGATGAGACAAACCTGCATAACACACTGAAACAATAACAAACAGTTAAACAATCTTTGGTTCTGGGAAAAAAAATCAGATTGGGAACATTACAGTGGTATCAGAGTGTTAAATCCTCCCACCTTGTGGGGATTAGCACATGAATAATTTCAGTGGTATCTATATGGGAAGCCGCAAAAGACAGACAAGTGAACCAGAGGCAGAAATGGAAGGTTCAGGTGAGGATAATGAGCCACAGGTTTTAGCATGTATAACAAGGGAGCTTAAAAGTTCCATAGACAATACACATTGTACACTTGAGATCCATCTATAGGAGAACCATGAGACAATGCACAGGGGACAGGTTGAAATGAAGGAAACCTTGGAAAAAATAAATGCTAACCAAGAAAAAATTGCACAACTCCTGTTGCAGATGACACATGGGGGAAATGGCCCAAGAATTTATGAAAACAAGGAAGCCAGTGGTTCCCATGGGGGAACTAGACATTATCATGAGCATGATCTTCACTACCATACAGAGGGACATAGATTTGTAGGGGGACCTTTTAGGGGGAAAACACATAGTGGAGTTATGCCTAGACCTTATATGCCTACATTCTTGGATAGATAGCCACAAGATAACCACTTCAATGAAATAGAAGAAAAATTTGAGGAATATGCCAGGGAATATGAATCATTGAGTGTAGGATTCAGGAGACAGGTTACATTGGACCAATATTGTGGTATCAAATTCAGGGGTAAACCCAAAAACTATCACAGGAACAACAATGAGTTGGAGCGCAGAGTAGGTAAGATGGAGATTCCATACTTTGATGGGTCTTCCAAGGTGACTGCACAAGCTTGGGTGCATAAGCTAAACACCTATTTATAGCTTAACTCAATGAGGGAAATGGATGCCATCAATTTTTCCACCATGTACTTGGAGGGAAAATCTCATGACTGGTGGTATCATGGTTTTACTACCTTGGGTCATAACCAGATCACTTCTTACACATAGTTCACTCAGAGACTTATGGACAGATTCGATTAGGGATATCCAGAGCTACATTTCAGGGAACTCACACAACTTAGACAAACTGGGTCACCAAATATATATATAGAGGAATTTCAAAGGATAACAATGATGGTGCCATATGTGTCTCAAGCGGGACTAATGATGCTCTTTACGAAGGGGTTGACGGAACCCCTAAAAGGTTGGGTCAAGGATTTTAAGCCTTTCAACTTACATGAGGCCTTATGTAGGAATAAGGAATTGATGGGATCTGTAGAAAAAACTAAGTTCACCCCTAGAACACCCATAAACCAAGGGGGGTTGACAAAGGAAAGGGCATAACGGATGAGGCTACTAGGAGAGAATTAAGGAGGAAACACGTGTGCTTCACATGCAAGGATCCTTGGGATCTAGGGAACAAATGCATGGGTAAGGGAAAGGCCCATTATATTGAGGTGATTTCTGATGATGAGGAGGAAGAATATTTTGGCCATATCCAGAACATAGAAGAAAATACACCTAGAGTGGACCCTATATAGAATGAAGAAGGGGAAGAAGCAGGTTTCAGCCTTGCAGCAGAAAAGAAGGTTACAATATCATCCATAAGTGGGGTGCCTAAATTCAATACCTTCAGGATGAGAGGAGTGATTTAGGGACATAAGGTTTCATTACTCATTGATGGGGGAGATTCACACAACTCTATAGATTTAGCCTTACTGAAAAGAAGGAATATACATACAGTGGAGTTTGAGGGATTTCGTGTGGAGGTAGAAGGGGGGTGTACCATGCCTTGTGATATGTATATTCCAGGGATGAAACTTACTTTGGGAAGGCATGATTTGGCACAATAATGTTATGTGATGGATCTACTCGATACTAACATCATCTTGGGAGTTCAGTGGCTTAGTACATTGGGACCTATTACCACCAACTACAAAACCATGGATATGTCCTTCAATGAAGAGAGTGGGAAAAAGATGATGCTTAGAGGGATGAAAGGTAATACACCTAGAGTGGTGACAACAAAGCGCATGGAGGCCATTTTTAGGAGAGAAGAGATTATATATGCAACAAAATGTAGAATATTAGTTCAGGTGGATAAGAAGGGGCATCCTCATTACTCTCAAGACATTCAGAAAAAGCATTGACAGGAACAACAAGGTTTTTGAACCTATTCCACTAGGAGCACCACCGGATAAAGGGTTTCAACATGTTATAGAATTGCAAGAAGGAGAAAAACCTATCATTACTACTCCTTATAGACACCCAAAAAAGTATAAGGACAAAATTGAAAAGGCTATCAAAGAAATTTTAGACATGGGCCACATCAGACCAAGTTCCAGTCCTTTTGCATCTTCAAAGGTTTTGGTAAAGAAGAAAGATGGGACAATGCGCATGTGCATTGATTACATGGCATTGAACAAAAACACTATCAAGAACAAATGCCCCATCCCTAGTATTGATGACCTATTGGATGAGCTTCATGGGGCTATCTACTTCACCAAAATAGACTTGCACTCTGGCTATCATCAGATCAAAATGAGGGAGCAAGATGTGCCCAAAACAACTTTCAGATGTCATTATGGCCACTACGAATTTCTGGTTATGCCCTTTGGGATAACTAATGCACCAACCACCTTCCAATATTGTATGAATCATGTCTTCAACAAGCAATTGAGGAAATTACTCTTGGTCTTATTTGATGATATATATCAAAACTTGGGAGGATCATCTTCAACATGTATATCATATCTTGGACATCATTGGAGTGAAAGGAGTACATGTGCACTAAGAAAATATACAATCCATACTTGACTGGACAACACCCAAGACTCTTATTGAGTTGAAGGGATTTCTTGGCATCTATTGTTATTACATGAGGTTTGTCAAAGGCTTCTCCCAACTTTGCGCACCCTTGACAAATTTGACTAGAATGAGCGCATTTAAGTGGAACCAAGAGGCACAGATGAATTTTGACAGGATGAATAAGGTAATGAGCACTTGTTCGATACTTTCTTTACCAGATTTCTCACAGCCCTTCATATTGGAGTGTGATGCCTCAGGAGAGGGAATTGGAGTAGTGCTTATGTAGAACAAGCACCCCATTTCCTATGATATCCGAAAAATGACGGCTCCTGAACTTCTCTACACCATTTATGACAAAGAGATGTTAGCCATCATGCATGCATTAGCTAAATTCAAAGAATACTTGGTTGGAGCCAAATTTGTTGCTAGGACAAATCACAATAGCCTCAAGTACTTTTTGGACCAAAAGGACCTAAATGAAAGACAACATAAATGGGTTAGCAAGATCCAGGCCTATGACTTTGACATTGAATTTGTCAAAGGGAAAAATAATGTGGTGGTTGATGCTTTATCCAAAATACCTTCAATTTATGCGATGATAGATATTTTAGTTGACTGGAAGGTGCACCTTTTGGTGGAATATTCGAAAAACAGGTTTGCTTGTGATTTGATGGATGAGAAGGTACAAGATGATAACTTTCAGATTGTGAATTACATAATATACAACAAGGGGAGAATCTTTCTGGTTCTTGAGTCAACCTTCAAAATATGAGTATTATAGGCATGTCATGGTTCACTATTGGCAGGCATCAGGGGTTTGTCAAAACATACAGGCAGATAAGGGAGAGACTCACATGGAAGGGCATGGAGGAGGATGTGATGCACTATATAAAGGAATGCTCCACTTGTTAGGAGAACAAATATGAACACACTCATCCAACAAGTTTATTGCAACCATTCCCCATTCTAGAGCATAAATGGGAAAGTATATCAATGGATTTCATCACGGGATTTCCCAAGGTCCAGGGAAAGGATTGCATTTTTGTGGTTGTGGACAAACTAACCAAATTTTCTCATTTCTTTGCCATTTCCATAGATTACATTACTTCAAAGGTTGCATACTTATTCTTCAGAGAGATCTTTAGATTGTATGGTTTTCCCAAAACCATTATGAGTGATAGGGACAACAAGTTCATGAGAACCTTTTGGCAGGAGCTATTCGGGTTGGTAGGTATGACCTTGATCCCCAGTACTAGCTATCACCATCAAACTGATGGCCAAAACGATATAGTCAACAAGTGGGTTGTAGGATATATTCATAATTATGTTTCAGGGCAACATAAGATACGGGTTAATTGGCTTCATTTGGGAGATATTGTTACAACACCACTATCACATGTCTATCTACATGTCACCTTTCAGGGCCTTATACAACTAGGATCCCATCACCTTTGTGGATATTGTCTTCGGTGACAATAGAGCTCCTATGGTACATGATTGGATTCAATAGAGTCAGGATATACTAAGATAGCTTAAAGACCACTTGAAAATGACAACAAATCAACAAAAGGTACAAGAAGATAAGCACAGAGTGGAACACACATTTGAGGTTGGTGATTTGGTATACTTAAGGCTCCAACCATACAGACATGCATCTATTAAGAGGAGTGGTGAAAAAAATATCCAACCTCGCTTCTTTGGACCATACAGGATAAACATAAAGGTAGGGGACATGGCATATGAGCTTGATCTACTCCTGTGCAACAAGATACACAATGTCTTTCATGTATCATGCTTAAAAAGAGCCATAGGGAAACACATCATTCCTATTGAGGAACTACCACCCTAGGATGAGGAGAGACAATTGATACTAATACTGGAGGAAGTGATATAAGTAAGGGAGAAGAGGATAAGGAAGAGGAGAATCAGAGAATACTTGATCAAATGGAAGAACTTACCTATAAAATATGCTACTTGGGAAAGTGAACAAGTTCTTCAGGAGACGGGGTCAAAATTGCTTGTGGGCAAGCAATTTACAGTAGAGGAGACTGTAATGTCCCCCACCTCTTGATAAAGAGGGTCTGAGAGACTTAGTAGTCTAGTTGTCCCCACTGGACTATAGTCTCATGAATCATGGGGACCAAGAAACCCCAAAGTACTTACCTAAGCACAATGTTATAATTTTAAGTTGAGTTTGGTCGAAAAGGTAAAATGAGGAAAGGAAGAAACCACACGTGGAAACGAAAGGAGTTAACCCCACGAGGTGGTAAACTAACTCAACAAAAAACCAGATCAGGGTATAAAAGAAAAAGGAGGGCACATCTCTTACTCATTCTAGATTATTATCACTTTTGCATCTTGGGCTCTTGAACACAAAGACATTTTGAGGATTTTGGGATAACAAACCCTAGAGATCAGTTTGGTGGTGAAATATCCCACCTATCATGATCCAAGATTGTTCACGGAGGTGAAGTATTCCTCCCTCACCATTCTACAACAAGTACATGTCACTCAATCAAAAAAAGAAGAGGTATTGCACAACTTCATGGAGTTTCTAGTAGGAGGGCGCACCATCTGAAGAAGAAAGGCTCGATATGGAGAGAGGAGGAGGTTTTGGGGCCTAAGGCCTATTGGGTTTTCATTGTATGGTATAGGGCACCCTTTCTATCCCGTTGTGGAGGAGGTTTCTCTATTATTTATTTTATTTGGAGCTTGGCATGATTTAGAGAGGAGGAGGGAGCACTGCAGAAGGAGGATCCACCCATTTGAGGGGTTAGATCTTCTTCAATCAACTTGAAACTCTACTAGGGGCTTGTCTTTCCCCGATCTACTTTTCTAGCAATTTTGGTAGCATTTGGAGGTTTCTAAGAGGGAGGACGAAATATTGGATATCTACAGCCAACCAGGAGGGCACAACTCATTCAAGGGGATTGGATCTAGATCTTGAAGGGAACACAACTAATCTTGTCCCTTTATCCAGTTTATTGTGGTGCCTTTGGAGGCTATTCTCTTTAGTTTTGGAGCTTGTTGGATCAGACATTATTCCATCTTGGTTATTCTTCTTGTATTATTCCAAATCTACAGATATATTGTATTAAGATCACTCTACTATCTAAATAAAGGTCAGATATGAAGTTGTTGGCTCTATATTGGTCTTCATTACTTGTATCTTGTCATTTTCTTGTATTACATGCTCAAATATATATCTTCGTGCTATAATATCTAAGGAATAAACCCTGAATGCACAACTTGATGAGACAAACTTGCATAACACACTGAAACAATAACAAACAATTAAACAATATTTGGTTCCAAGCAAAAAAATCCGCTTGGGAACATTACAAAGGCCCAGAGGTTTGTAGTTGGAAAAATATAAAATTCAATAATGAATATTCTATATGCTCACCTAGGGATCTCGAGGACAATGAACTGTATCTTGTAATAAAACTGATGAGACTCGTAAAAAATAACAATGCAAAAATGCCAACCAAGGTAGAGTGTGTGTGGGAAATGTTTTTCATGCTTAGGTAGAAGTCCCACACATTGTCTTCAACTTGGGGAAGCACAATGTGACTAGGGTAGAGTCAATGTGGGCAATTTGTTTCATGCTTAGGTAGAAGCCCCACCTTAGCTCCAAATTGGAAACATCTTAAGAGAACAAAAGGCAATAAATGGGCTTGGAAAAAGGATGCATTGAAAACAAAGGTGCATCACACCCTCTACAAAAGAAACCATAAATGAGACACTACGATCCCTTGTATATCATGAAACCCATGCCCAAAAAATATTTCTCCCATCCACTTCATATTCTACAAATCACTTAGAGGGGATTACATTGTGAAACACTCCTTGACGTAGGGGATGATTCACCCAATAGCTCACTTTGTCAACCCTCCCATACCTAAACTTGGCAAGTTGCATAGGTTCTTTGGGCACTTGTTTAATTTGATGAAGTGGTTTTTGATGCACATGCTTAGGTGACTCTTCTATTGATTTGATTTACTTATCATGATATGTTTGACTTGAGATCCTTGGAGGGCATATTCATTGTCTTTGTGGGACCTTGTTTGGTGGACAGTTTTGGAGGAACAAGCTTAGCTTGGGCTTCCTTGGGGCATGAAGCCCACATGATGGATAAGATAGCTTGCACACCAGATGATGATGGAAGACTTTGGAGGCTTGAGGGACACTTTGGATGACCTAAACTATCCCCTACAAGCCCAACATTTTTCTTTTGAAGGTCAAAACGTCACTTAAAGAGGCTTGATGTCACCCTATGGGCTAGGGGTTTGGTGGTGGTGGTGTTGGCTTGACATTTGACACATTTTAGATGGAGAGAAGCTTGAAGGAAACCCTAACACATGAGAGGAAGACATTTGGAGGCCCAACGTTTCACCTTCAATCTCCAACGAATTGACCAAAGTGCCAAAACGTCACTCATTAAGGAGTCAACATCACTTTGAGGGTTTCTTATGTGCAAATTTTAGGTTAAGTTTGAATTTAATATTGTAAAGCAGAAAAGTAATGGTTTTTGGCCCCTGACTTTCTGGTTTACCCTAAAGTTAAGTGGACAAACACTTTTAGGAGGATTTGTATAAATAAGGATCATTTCTATTTCATTTTCATCATATCTCTCCCATTGCGAGAGGACTACTTGGCTGAAATTTGTGCCCCTCTTGGGAAAATTTATTCTCTCTCTCTATATCTTGTGATATGGTTTAGCTCTTGTGTTGTGGAAGGAAGTGGTGTTCTATCTCTTGGAGACTCTTTTTCTTCCTTTGATGGTGAAAGATACTTGGTAACTAGGGTTTGTCTTGCCATTTTTTTTGGAATTGGTAAGGAAAATATGCACTTTGTTAGGTTTCTTTCTTGTTCCGTGGTTGTTATTGGATAGATCCTTGTAGGAGTATAAGTATTTAAAACATCCAAATTTTTTTATCATTTTGGTTTGTTGAAAAGGCTATTACAAAGGTTGCTAGGAGGAGTAAAATGGTTTACACCCTCCTAGACTTTACCTTGTTAGGGTTTCTACCTCAAGGGAGTAAAAGGGATTACACCCCTTGAGATTTAGTATACCTAACTTAACACAAGAAGACTACATAACCATTTTGGAAAGGCACTAATCTTTATTTGCATTGGATAAATAAATTGTTTGCATTGGTAAACATGATTTCGAGAGATATTGATTTCGTTCAAGTTGGAATCTTTTCTTGACGCTTTAAGCTTGCTAAAGTCTCTAGGGCGTCTTGATTGACCTAGTAATATTGGAGCTATAACTTAATAAAATATATAGCCATTAGGGCTGCAAAAAATTACTCTACACTTTCAATTTTAACTTTCATTTCAACCATGAAAATTTGCTTGTATGCCATTGCTACCATTTTACTGCTTATTAGTGATTTTTTTGTTGCATTACTTGCTTTTTCTTGTGGTTGAAACTTGCTTCTGTAGAAAATATTTTCTACAACCACTTGGGTATTACAAATATACTTTGAAAACATCATACAACAACCCTCTAAATACCACTAAAGTTTGTGTTAAAGTATTGGGAACTAATCTACTTGTTTTATGTTAAGGTCCTAACCCGCATATAGGTAGATCAATGTATTCGGATGTAATAAAGGTCAATATTAATAAGACCTTTCAATAAAATAGAATAAGGCGGATGTAAGAAGACCTAATAGAAGCTTC
>ML829232.1:24047-61539 GCA_009831015.1 Picea engelmannii | reverse complement strand
TTCATGTAACATCAGACACAAACTAGAAAGAAACAGGCCAAGCTTGTCATATTAATGAGAATAACGACAACAGTACTTACAATCGTAGATGCGAATGCGACAGCTTCGTCAAGTCCTCTTCGTCTAACCCTTGCCTGAAAGATCCACGACCTGGATAACAGTAGCTTCACTGATCACTCTCCTTCGGCTGACTGTAAGTTTCCTACAAGATCATAAGTTTCATATATTCAATTCTTCCCCCCCCTTCAATCAGCTCCAACACCACTTATGAGATCATAAGTGTGGTGTAATTCTCCATTTCCAATCTCCCTTTCACCATTAGAAAGCTTGCTTATATAGACTTGGAGAGGTTTAACAATCTTGAGATATCCTTGGGGAAGGTGAGGATTTTCCTCCAGTTGAGGATCTGCCCTAGGATCATGGTTGGACTAGGGATTCGAATCCAACTGCCTTCCAAGAATGAAAAGATGCTTCCCCCATTCATCTCAACATCTTAACAACTGCCTAAAATAGGTAGCGCTCCCTCAAAAGGGCCATCAGAGCATTGTAGCACTCCCTAATAAGCTTTAGGGGGCACCAACTCTCTCAAAATCTATAGCGCTCCCTCAAAAGGGCCAAGGGAGCATTATAATGCTCCCTGATAGTGTAAGGGGGAGCGTCGGCGCTCCGAGGTAGTGTAAGGGGGAGCGCTCCTCTCCAAAACTCAGTTTTTTGGGTGCTTTCATATGGAAAAAGGTTGTTTGACTTTAGTAGATCAGTTCTCCTCCTTCAAATCAGTCATGTGAGATGTTATAAGTGTCTCCTTAGTGTCGTTATCATGACAGTATGTCTGAATGTCCTTTGCGACACTAGTGACCAACTTGCGACATTTTCGAAAGTTGTGGGGAAGATGCGACACTTACGACAATTGAGAGGGATAATGTGACACTTATCTAGCTGAGAAATTTTGATGTGTAACAGTTACAATTCCCTCCCCCTTAAAGGAACACCATCCTCGGTGTTCTTTCTCAAACACATGTCATGCCTTTCTCATTTGACCACTTTAGAAGGCTTGACCTTCATCCTCGGTCCGGTCCTTTTTCAGGATCTCAGTCTTCATCACGTGCCTTCCATAATTCTTGGACAACAAGCACATTAATCACAATTTTGTGCAAAAACATCTTATTGTTGCTCATAATTCAAAAAGAAAATTTTCATAATTTGAGCACAATACTTATCTTTGCAGTTTATGGATTTGTATCCACGTGGTAGTTTTTTTATCCATGCTCATCGTCCTCCTTGACGTACCCATTGGATGCATGATTCCAATTCAATAGCTCACAAGAGATATCATGATTTCATCTTCCTTTCCAAGGTTTTCCTACACGAGAAACTACTCCCTATGTGCATGATCCCAATAATTGACAGGAAATTATTAAGGTCTCCTCTTCCTTGTGATCACTCACCCTCTAGGCCCAATCTCAGGCATCCCTTTCACTGTTATACAATCCCTTGGGCGATCCATCTTGCCCTGCTGAGGTTTTCTTGCACAGGAATATTAGAGATCCTATTGAGTATTACAGTCGAGGCGTCCCTCAGAATTGCTCTGCTGAGGCGTCCCTTCATCTTGTGTTACCTCAACACAATAATTTTCAGGTGATCATGGCTTATCACAGGGTTTTTCATGGCTCAATAGTAGCCACATTCATCATCTTCAGCTCTGACAGCCTTCATCTATCCCTTTCAGGACAAACCTTTTCTTCTCACCTATATCAAAGGTACACAAGATTTTGTGAGATGTCATCATGAATTCTAACTTTCAGAATTTTATTGCAAACCTGTCACCCACAGATTTATCATGTCCCATGATTTGTTTTCATATTTGTCTCACTCAGGAACCATATTCATAATTATGGGACTTTCCTTCCCATAAAATTTTAGCTCAGCAGGAAATCGGTCTTCCTTATGGGCTTACAACATTGCCATATCCAAGACTCCTTCTTCCTGCATTCATTCCTCAGCTAGTCAAATTGTTAGTTCTCATGTACATACATTTTATTGCACCTTTACAACATTGTCACAACAATTTCAGGATTATGCATACTAACAATCAAATTCACTTTCTCAAAAGGAAATAACATTTCTTGCAGTTTGGCTCAGCAGACAATCGGTCTTTCCTATGGGCTTACCTTACTGCCACATCCATGACCCCCCCTCTGCTTCTTGCAATTCATTCTTCAATCAGCCAAACAAATTGCTAGATTTTCCATGTACACACACACACACACACACACACACACACACACACACACACACACATATATATATATATATCCAAATGTAATTCAACATTTCAAAGGGTTTTAACAAATGTGCCACTATCCATGGCCACATTCATACCCAATGCATTCTTGCATTGATTTCAAGTTCATCACACTTTATGACCGGGTCTTGGCCATGGGGTGTTAGAATTTAACTGACCTTTTCCTCATATGATTTATTCATTTTCATTCATTCTTACAACAGGACCATGCTTCCTATTATAGGCCAATCACGACCCCAAATTAGTACATATTAAACTTAAAAGTTTCACAAAAATGCACCCACGCATTATGCCTTCATTAATAACCAGGGTTCCAACACTCATGACCACCCAAATTTGGTTTTCTCTAACACCTATACTACGTGGGTAGAAATATTGGAAGGTCCTCCTTCCTTAATGAGAAATCTCTTGCCTGTCCTTTATGCAAATATGCATTTCCTAGAAGTAATTCCATGCAACGTGTTGTCTATGAGCACTTTTGTTTCCAATCATTCCTTGATTGGTCCATGTGTTCATGACATAACAGTTCATGAATTCTTCCAAGGGTTACAACCAATGTTTACTACCAGAGGTCTATACCTCCATTATTCAGGTTCTCGTTCCTGAATCATACCCTACTTGGGTATCCAAGGCATACAACTGCCCTTTCAATTTAATGCAATAATAAAATATTTCGGAAGGGGTTCTTACCAAATCCATTCATACCCTATGCCACACAGTCACAAATATCTTTATACTGACTCTTTGCTGCCAACACCCTCTCTCTGTTCTCTACCTTATCAATAGTTCTTTAGCGAGATTTTCACAATCTTGCAACAACCTTTCGACCACAACCTTTCCATGGTCACCCTCTACTTGAGGTTGTTCATTATTGGCAACTGTATTTCTCAATAGTTCCAATATTATTCCTTTATACACATGACATACACCTTAGGCACATTAATTGTCATGTAAATTGAAATGCAAATATCATAGTGTTTAATTAATAAAAACATTTTTAGGCATGTCTAGCATATCTGTATGCACTTCATCACATTATTCTCAATGTTTTTCATGAGTGTAACACAACAATTCTCAATCGTTTTCATAGCATTACAACCATCATTATTATGGTGTCAAAGCACTTTCGTTCATCAATGTACTAGCTTTCTCATCCCATAGAAAGGTAATGCACAGCAAGGGAAGAATTGAGGGCTCTCCCCTTCTCCCAATTCTTTCTACCTCGCCTGGGGATTTTCAGCCTAGTTAAGTTATCTCTAAGGTCTCACTGCCTCTTCTTTAATCACATATTCAACCAAGCTATATCAATTAAATGTACCCTTTCATTCATTCAATCATACTCAGGGGTTTACTGGCCTCTTACCAACCATACTGGTTTCCATAGCTGCTCTTTTTCTGAGCAGCCCTGGGTTAGGCTTATCCTAACTCTTAGGATACTTCAGCATGATTTAGTAGCAATGCTTTGATCATAATGAATCATGAACATGTGCATCCTACACACTTTCATTCGGTTATCATAATGGTCAATATTCAGTTATTAGTCTTCTATTACTTACATGATACTTTAAAAATGTAATTCATGATTCTTGTACATGGACAGGCCTTGTAGCCCATTATCCAACCTTCAATAAATATCAAGGTTGTGACTCTATTCTTCTGATAGAGACCTTATACATTTCCTCCATCGAGAACTTCTTCAGCATGCAAATTCCTTGTTGTAGATCCATCACCACTTGTGATGGCCTCAACTTTGAGTTAGCCTTTTTGGTAGTCTACCAAATATTCTCCTTAAGGAATATAAACATGCATCTTTGCTAACTTACATCTATGATGTACTTAACCACTTTCATAATCCTCAGCCTGCATGTAGCTATCATAGGTATATTTCATAGCCTACATACATTTCCATTTTTAAAATCATTCATCTCAGGATTGTTCACAATCCTTCTCATGTGATATTCAAAGGCACAAACATTTACCTCTTATCATGACATCAGAGCATCCTCACTCGTTTACTCTTTCATTTAATTGTACTGGCTTTTCCTGGGGGAAGGCAGTAAATTCCCCTTAAGCTATCATTCAAGACGGAACCTTCACGACTCTTCATAACGGAGTCAACCATGTATCCATGGTATTCATTCAATTTTGGCAAGTGTAATTCTCACCTCACGTTTCACTCATCAGGGCCATCATATTGGGCCCCTAGTATACTTATACCCTTACATCATACATGTGCATTACTTGCACATTCTATATCATTCATACCTTACTAGTATGAGTATCAGGATTCTTAATATGAAGCTCCTCAGTGCACTAAACTCATGCACTATTCATCATACTAGCTTACGCCCTCTCCTCATACGACCACCGGTGGTGACCAGGATCCGAATAAAAAGGTGCTTCGCATTTCGCGATTTTGGAATTCCTGTTGCAAGAAATATCTGTTTCCTGGATTCCAGAAATTTGAAAACTCGAAAGACCGAAACTAAGGTTTTCTCGGCTCTTTCATCCACATGACCCTTTGCTCGGAACCTGGGGTCAATTCTCAGACACGTGTCAGGATCCCGTATTTCGGCGAATCCATGGACAACTCTTCCATTGTTTCCCAAACTTTTGATCCATCTGGGAATAGAAATATAGATCCCATGGTCCAGATCTCTTTGGAAATCAACGGTCCTGATCAATTCCCAACTTTCCAACCAATGGTTGTGATTATGTCATGATTTTGCGTTCTGCGACTTCAAGACTTCTATTGTGAAGAACCTTGACTCCTTCGATCCCTAGAATTGTGAAATTCTCTTCGAACGATCAACGATCCAATTTCTCTCTTTGATCAACGACTATGATCCTTTTGTGAATTTCGTAATTCTTCCTCGCAACTAACCAGTGTGCTACTTCTCCGAGATCGAACGACTCGAATCATTTCGGTTCTTTCTGAATGGATCTTCACTCTCGATCCCATTCAACCTTCAAAATTATTTTCTGAAGGATTTCTCCCACTATCTCTTCTGAGCTTTTAGGTTTCTTACCGGACTAGTCTCATAGTCCTGACTCATATGGTGTTACCCTCTCCTTATGGAAACAACCAACAAGGGTCACTTTTTGCGAAATAGCAACAGTCTGTTGACAGGCGAAATTGACCGCTCATCAACTAGAGGAGTGAATCCGGTCCGGGGTTGTCTAATTAACCCAAGCCGTTTGGATTAATTCACTCCGATGGGTTTAGAAGCTCCGTTGGCCGATCTAAGTCCTAAATAAAGTGAAAAATAACTAAAGGAAAAACAATGATCTAATAACAATCGCTAATAAATATGAATACATCTAATATATATCTGCAGTTTAACTAACTAATACTTGTAAAATAATTCTAGTTATTATATGTACAATATATATACAAATAATTCTATTTATAATATATATATAATATATACAAACTACGAATTTTAATCTAAATCCGTGAAAATCGAATGTAAATTGATTTTTTTAAACAACAGTAAAACTACTATCTAATCTTTTTAATTTGTTTTCTTAGATGTTTATACTTAAGAAATCGAATATCAAATTGTCTAATTAAACAAAAGAAATAACAGATGGTAGAAAGTATTTTAACTACAGGAAGCTTCTATATTTATTATACTAATGAAATCAAATAACAGGCTGACCTATTATTGCATCCAATATCTGTTCAATGTGTAGCATCCAGTCACCTTATCTGATGAGGTAAACCTACGACAGATCCTAAAAATGATCCTAATAAATGTGAAGCAATAATGATGGAGTTTGAATAATAACAAAACACATAATAGATGCAGTCACAGTAATCTTATAATTTTACAAGCAACGACAATAAGATAATTCTTGTTGTGAGAACTTGCGTATAAACGTTTGATCAAAACTAGAGATAAATCTCTTAATTCAAATTGAACGAATGATTACTATGTGTTATATCTGGGACATGAAAATATTGAGAGTAGATAATATTTAATCATACCAACTGATAATAAACCACGACGACAAAAGCAATCATAATCTATTAACAAATTTAAATAAACATGACTTGAATGAAAACATCGTACAGAAAAGCTAAAGCTATGACATGTATTATATTCCATTCAAGTCTGTAGTGAAACATCCATAGTCTTGCCCCAGGCTGAGATGTTTTAATGTTTAAAAAACAATAGGTTTATATAGGTTTCAGGAAACACAACTATTTCCTGTTGATAATATCAAGTTTGTTTCAAAAATATGTTGGATGCAACCACCCTGATTTCACTGAATATCAAAAACTACCAGCAGTCTAATTTACTCATAATACAAAGTTGATATGGCTAAGAGATCTCAAAAAGTGCCTCATATCTTCTTGGAAATCATGGGTTCCTTAATTATCCTGAAAACAAATGAAAATGAGAAGATCTCTGATATGTTTTCAATTATCAAATCAAACAATTCGAATTTTTCTTAACTGCATACAGAATCTTGTGATTCTGTAGCTAGTTATAATAGCAAATGTAATCTTATTTTATTGGGTAAACTAAATAGACTAATCTTAATAAGAAAAAATATTTTATTCAATCAAATCGAATATCCTAACTTAAGAATGACACAATCATGCTATTAAATAAAAAAATCATACCTCTGATCATGAAATCAAATCGAATCATGATGGTTGTACATTTTTTAAATATCACATGTCCCATAGATGTATAACTTGCTGACAGACTAGTTGAATATCCTTTGGATTGATCAAGGGTTCACAGTAGGAGGCTGAGACACATGCCTGGACGGGTGAGAGGGGTGCTATGGGATGCTAAGGCATAGGCCTGGAGAGGTAACAAATGTTTCAACACTTGCAAATAGACCAAAACGCTCACCTCTGCCACAAATAAAATCTGAGATTTGACCTCTAAAGGACGAGCTATATCTCTGGAACGATCCAATTTATGGGGAAAATTCCCATGATGAAGGTAAAAGGGCTCATTTAGGTTCTGGGTTTTCAAGGGTTTGATCTAATTCAAAACCGTTTCTTCAGAATAACTCTCTCAAAAACGTGTCTTTGGCAGACAATTACGGGGTTAACTTAGGAACTCTTCAGTTACTTCCAATTGCACATCACCGATTTTTTCCCTACAACCATCAAAGGTTAAGGAAAACTCTTGGGCGACTTGAAGATTAAAAAACTTGAACTTTTTGATGAAAATATGCCAACCATTCCCTTCCAAAGCTTCCCTAGCATTACCATATGAGAGCAGGGTTTGGATGTCGTTCGGTTCGACCCTTAGCACTGGAGCCATGTTGAACGGTTGGGTGATCAACATAGAACACATAGGTAGGGTTTGTAAAAATGCAACAGAGCCATAGCCCTGAGCCTTATCAATACAAGATATGATGATTCAAACGGTGGGCAAAGTGTTAATCACAACGCGTGTGAGCAAATTCGTGAAGCCCGAGACCATGCTAAGGAGTAATGGCATGTTGTACATTCTATGCCACTTTAGTATTGGGTACATGATAGGACTAGAGTAGTTGAAAACATAGTGCGTGCATCCAAGTTTGATTGCAAAGATAGGTGAGTTTGCAAAAATTGAAAAGCCAAAGTTTCCATGAAAGAAATATGGTTAATCATCAAACCAAAATTAATTCAAAATTCAAATACCAATTGATGGGGGTCTTTCATTCAAACAACCATAAGCTTATTAGACATTCTTATAATTGAAACGATCATAAACAATGTGAGCAACATGTCGATAGAAAGAAATCACAATTCTATCATAAACGATATGTTTCCAATGAAAATTTTGAAACAGAATGATAACAATAGTTGTGATTTTTCATGCTTTCAGTCATGAAAACTAATGTATGAATAAAATGTGATGATTTACAATTGTCGTTTGGAGAAATTCTTATGAAAAGTAGAAAAAAATCATAGACCCCGTGTAGGCAGCTTTATAAAAATGATAATTTTATACTTGCTGCCAACAATGGCGACATGCTGGGAGAAGCAGTTATCTCTGTCACACGAATGAGTTCAAGTTAGAGAAATCTAAAAGACTTCAAATCGAATAACAACTGCAAGGTTATTTGAACATCTTTAAAAAAAAACAAGACCCAGCCTAGTTTCAGATACCTTTCATTTAAAAGAATGAAACCTGGTGACAAACTTGGCAAAAGAAAGACATGACGTTTAAGTTAATTTATCTGACACTGTTGACAGGGCCACTGCTTCCAGTAGGTGTTCATTGCCTCGACAGGGATGTCAATTAACCCACTCTGACATCTGTATCCTATCCAAGAAATTTCAAATGAGAACGAAGGATGCTTATGGCCAACACAAAGTTCATACCTGAGAATTTTCTTTTACCTGACATTGCTTCACTGCCAGCAGGCCTATTCAATACCCCGTCGAAGTTATCTTGGCATCATGCATGCATTTACCCACTGCCAGTAGACCTGTTCAGTGTCCTGGCGGGTTTACAAGCACTTCCCACAACTCTCTGAGAATTTATTCACATTCTAATATAGTTTTAAAGATATTCAATAGAGTGGGGTGATGCTGAAAATTCTAGTTTCTTAACACAACTTAATATTTCCACAGGCCTTTAAATTTTCTAGCAAACCTTCATCAAGATCTGAAAAATAGTTCATTAATAGAACCAATCGTCAAGGACAGCGAGACGTCATTGAGTTTCTTTCTTAAAGAGAAGGGACAACGTAAAGAGACCTTTTAAAGATATTCGTGAATACTTTCAAGTGAAGATTGAAACTGAGGAATCGACTTTCAGACAAAAGACACCTTCAACTAGCCTACAATTTCAGAGAAAGACAACAATAGATGTTCCGAAAACCTTTGACAACTATTTTTGAGATGAAGCATTTTGTTTCTCTTTGTCTGAGCTAGACTGTAATACAAGGATGTTCAACTCAAAAGGAATGATGAACTAAAATGAAAACAAAACAAATATGCAAAAATCCCTTGGGAGACTGAAAGAAAATAGAAAAATCATGTTTGATGTGAAAGAAGTCCTACTCATGGTACCTTGGGTCAGGGTTGAATTTATGATTACGATCTCTTTATTCTCCAATTAATATTTTCATGACGATACTGCATTTATTGAAAATAAATATTCAATGAAAAGCAAAGAGAAAAGGATCAAGCAGACTTCCCTGACAAAAGTCATATTATGGTTCTCGTGGTGCACCCACTTGCATTCATGAATGCATTATTACAAAGAGAAATAGTGAGGAATAAAACTGAAATAAACCTATTCCTAACCCTACCCTAACTACTAAACAAATCAGAATACTACGTGAAGTCATGCTTCAAATGTAGCCATCAGAGTAACTCCAATCCTGCAATGGAAACAAAATCAAACATTACTAATAAGAATGGTAATATATCAAAAAATGACAGAAACATATCACACTTACCTTCATAATCATCATCTAAAAACAAAGTAAGCATGATCTTACCATTCCCTTGAATATTCTTGTTGTACGAATCCCCCAACCATTGTGCAATCTTGTTGTGATAAGGGTCATAATGGCATGGGCGAGTGTAAGTAAGTTTAAAAAAATTGTCAAGATTACGAGGAAATGAAATAACCATCAGCCAAGGATGAAATGCCCCATCCTCCTGACAATTCTCTAAGTGTTCATTAATTTCATCACATGGAGGATCTAAAAGAAATATGTCATGCCTACTTCCAAGATACTTAGGTAAAAAGAAAGCAAGCATAACTTTATCTTTATTATGAATTTTTTTTTATATATGAATATTCAAGCCATCCTAAGATTTTGTCACAAAAATGAGGATGCAAACCATGACTTTGATGATATGAATATATCGATGGGGAAATCATCATAAGAGGATTTGTGACATCAATTAGATCATTGGTTTGAATGTTTTCTTTGATGAGATTGATCATTTCAAAATGTGAAGCACAAACATTAAGATTCGAGCTAATCAAAGAACGGATATGAAATGTAGAATGTTTGATCTCCATAAAATATAGTGCATTGCCTTTTTCAACAATAATCTGTGTAAAATCATCTCGCAACATGTCATTTTCCCATATGAGTGATGAAAGTGAACAAGCGTCAAATCCAAGTTTATCAATGTTAGGTTTGGAATTAATTTCACCAAAATTTAGCATATTGAAAGGATATGATTGTGGCAGAAAAGAGTAGGATGTTGTAGGTAAGATGTCAAGTCCAACAGAGTCTAGGAATAGATCATGATATAAAAAATAAAAGGAATCGGAAATAAGCACATGAAATGAATCTCTTGAACTACGATAATTAACAATGCTATTCTCAAGACATTTCTCTTCACTTTCTTTAAAACTCTTACTCTATTTTGGTGACGAATTCCTCAACATAATATGATCATCTAGATTTTCCTTCTGTATGATAGATAATTCAAAATTTATGTGAAAAACGTCTAGTCTTTCCTGTGGATAAAGCACATTTTGAGGACAAAGGTTTAAAGTTTCTTCTTCTAGTTGCATATCTTCTTCTCTAATTAGTTTCATAGGAGTATTAGAATGTTCAAGATGATTTTCGTCTCTTAAGTGTTCTTCAATGAATGATTTTAAATATTGATTAGAGCATGAGTTACAAGAATGAGGATATTCACCTTGAGCCAGAAACAAATCTTCTTCCATACTGGTCGAAGATTGAAAATACAATGATTCAGAGGAAAAACTAATTTGGTTGTCAATAAGAACCTGGTCAATAGATTATACCTCCCTAGCTTGTTCAACATTGTCGGAAATCTTCTTCTCATCTTGTGAAGAAAATTGTTCTTGCAGTTGAGTGATAGGATTTGCAATTGGTTCTTCATTCATGATTGAATATGACTGGATGGAAGGGACGCAAGAATCATAGAAGAGATTTAATGCAAAGGACATGTCATCAAGATTAAATTTATAGAGGATATGATAGAATCTTGTCAAAAAGTCTTTCGAAGATGAATCACCGTAGATTAGCGAAGTATGAAATTCTTCACATAATTGAGCGAAATCATACATTTCAAAAGCAGCTAGAAATTCATCTACAAATTGAAACCAATAAAAAATGTGACATGCTGGAAAGGATTCAAACCAATGTTTAATCCGACCTCTAAAAGTAAAAGAGAACGGTCTGCATAAAACTCTTAAATCTGAGATGTCATGTTTGATGCATTTGCACCAAAACTTGTTAAGGTGGTCTTTAGCAGATGTATTGCCTCCACCATCAAAGGTGAGTTTGGACAAGCGAGAGACTGTCTCATTGGGAACATCGGGTAATGAGAAGTTGAAAGCATGTTCCAACATAGTGATTTGGGGACCCATGGGGAAATTGAATACATTTAAAATAAAGGCTCCTACAAGGCCATCTTGTCAGTCGACCCTCCTTCTAGTGCCATTTGTTGATGGGAAAAATTGACCGCTCGTCAACTGGAGGAGTGAATCTGGTCCAGGGTTGTCTAATAAACCCAAGCCATTTGGATTAATTCACTCCGATGGGTTTAGCAGCTCCGTTGGCCGATCTAAGTCCTAAAGAAAGTGAAAAATAACTAAAGGAAAAACAATGATCTAATAACAATCGCTAATAAATATACATACATCGAATATATATCTGCAGTTCAACTAACTAATACTTGTAAAATAATTCTAGTTATTATATGTACAATATATATACAAATAATTATATTTATAATATATATAATATATACAAACTGCAAATTTTAATCTAAATCCGTGAAAATCGAATGTAAATTGATTTTTTTAAACAATAGTAAAACTACTATCTAATCTTTTTTATTTGTTTTCTTAGATGTTTATACTTAAGAAATCGAATATCAAATTGTCTAATTAAACAAAAGAAATAATAGATGGTAGAAAGTATTTTAACTACAGGAAGTTTCTATATTTATTATACTAATGAAATCAAATAACGGGATAACCTGTTATTGCATCCAATATCTGTTCAATGTGTAGCATCCAGTCATCTTATCTGATGAGGTAAACCTGGGACAGATCCTGAAAATGCTCCTAATAAATGTGAAGTAGTAATGATGGAGTTTGAATAATAACAGAACACATAATAGATGCAGTCACAGTAATCTTATAATTTTACATGTAGCCACAATAAGATAATTCTTGCTATGAGAACTTGTATATAAACGTTTGATCAAAACTAGAGATAAATCTCTTAATTCAAATTGAATGAATGATTACTATGTGTTATATCTGGGACATGAAAATATGGACAGTAGATAATCTTTAATCATACCAACTAATAATAAACCACGCCGACAAAAGCAATCATAATCTATTAACAAATTGAAATAAACATGACTTGAATAAAAACATCATACAGAAAAGATAAAGTTGTGACGTGTATTATATTCCATTCAAGTCTGTAGTGAAACATCCATAGTCTTTCCCCAGGCTGAGATGTTTTAATGTTTACAAAATAATAGGCTTATATAGGTTTCAGAAAACACAACTGTTTCCTGTTGATAAGATCAAGTTTGTTTCAAAAATATGGGGGATGCAACCACCCTGATTTCACTGAATATCAAAAACTACCAGCAGTGTAATTCACTCATAATACAAAGTTGATATGGCTGAGAGATCTCAAAAAGTTCCTCATATCTCCTTCGAAATCATGGGTTCCTTAATTATCCTGAAAACAAATGAAAATGAGAAGATCTCAGATATGTTTTCAATTATCAAATCAAACAATTCGAATTTTTCTTAACTGCATACAAAATCTTGCGATTATGTAGCTAGTTATAATAGCAAATGCAATCTTATTTTATTGGATAAACAAAACAGACTAATCTTAATAAGAAAAAATAGTTTATTCAATCAAATCGAATATCCTAACTTAAGAATTACAAAATCATGCTATTAAATAAAAAAATCATACCTCTGATCATGAAATCAAATCGAATCATGATGGCTGTATGTTTTTTAAATATCACATGTCTTGTAGGTATAACTTGCTGACAGACTGGTTGAATATCCTTTGGATTGATCAAGGGTTCATAGTAGGAGGCTGAGACACATGGCTGGATGGGTGAGAGGGGTGTTGTGGGATGCTAAGGAATAGGCTTGGAGAGGTAACAAACGTTTCAACACTTGCAAATGGACCAAAATGCTCACCTCAACCACAAAGAAAATCTGAGATTTGACCTCTAAAGGACGAGCTATATCTATGGAACGATCCAATTTCTAGGGAAACTACCCGCAATGAAGGTAAAAGGGCTCATTTTGGTTCTGGGTTTTCAATGGTTTGATCTAATTCAAAATTGTTTGTTCAGAATAGCTCTCGCAAAAACATGTCTCTAGAAGGAAATTAGGGGTTTAACTTAGGAACTCTTCAATTACTTCCAATTGGGCATGATCGATTTTTTCCCTACAGCCATCAAAGGTTAAGGAAAACTCTTGGGCAACCTGAATATTAAAACCCTTAAACTTTTCGATGAAAATATGCCAACCATTCCCTTCCAAAGCTTCCATAGCATTATCATATGAGAGCAGGGTTTGGATGTCGTTCGGTTCGACCCTTACCACTGGAGCCATGCTGAATGGATGGGTGATCAAGACAGAACACATAAGTAGGGATTGAAAAAATGCAACAGAGCCATAGCCCTAAGCCTTATCAATACAAGTTGTGATGATTCAAACGGTGGGCAAAGTGTTAATCACAACGCGTGTGAGAAAATTCGTGAAGCCTGAGACCATGCTAAGGATTAATGGCATGTTGTACATCGTATGCCACCTTAGAATTGGGTACATGCTAGGACCAAAGTAGTTGAAAACATAGTGCGTGCATCCAATTTTGATTGCAAAGATAGGTGAGTTTGCAAAAATTGAAAAGCCAAAGTTTCCATGAAAGAAATATGGTTAATCATCAAACCAAAATTAATACAAAAATCAAATACCAATTGATGGGGGTCTTTCATTCAAATAACCATAAGATTATTAGGCATTCTTAGAATTGAAACGATCATAAACAATGAGAGAAACATGTCCATAGAAATAAATTGCAATTCTGTAATAAACGATATGTTTCCAATGAAAATTTTGAAACAAAATGATAACGATAGTTGCGAGTTTTCATGCTTTCAGTCATGAAAACTAATGTATGAAAAATATGTGACGATTTACAAATGTCATTTGGATAAACTCTTATGAAAAGTATAAAAAATTCATAGACCCTGTGTAGGTAGGTTTATAAAAATGATAATTATATACTTGTTGCTAACACAGTCCCAAAGGATTCCTAAAACAGGTTATCCTCACTATCGATTCTAACCATTATAGGTTAGGTAAATATGACCCTATATATTTTCACCAGTCCTCTCAATCATGAGGAATTATATGCTCAAGGTTTAGTCTCTTAATAATACAGTGATCATAACTTTCTAAGGATCTTACCAGTCCCAACTAGATTTCCCAATCATGAAGGAGTTCTTCATTTGGGTCTTAATCATTATCTAACCATCCATCTCAATTGGAAGAGATTCTACCTACTTTAGTAGGTAGCCATCATAACACTAAAACAGGACAATGCAGTTCATGTCCCTTGTCTGGATCGTGCAACTTCATAGCACAATTTATTCCACCTCTATCATTCGCACTCAGATCTTATCAGTGATAACGATCAGTGCATCCCTACTCCTATAAGAGTAGTTATCATTTTAACAGAGGGGTTACAGAAAAATTCCCAGATTACAGTTTCATTTTTCAATCCTTCTCCTTAAAGAGAGAATGCAGATAACAACATCTCCTTACATAGCTTGTACATGAGCCCAAGCAGGCCAAGTGTTGTAACCATGCTCTGATACCAATTTGTCACACACTCGCTACGACATAATAAATTTTTGGCCTATTTGTTCTTTTCTCAGAGGGACATAACTCCCCGAATCCCTACAGGACCTAATATAGACCCTACCATCCCCTTATCTGCACTCATATGATATGCGGTTATGGCCACAAGCCAAACAATTTAGGTGCCCTTTCGCATTTCACGACTCAAAAATATGAGCAAGTCAGGTCTTTCGACTCTGCAAACCCCGAAATGCCAAAATGCCGAAGAGGCTTTGATCATTAATTAGCCCCACTGGGCTACGTCTTGGTCCGTATGACCACTTCTCATAAGACCACAGTCTTATCCCCTTTAGGACTTGTCAATACGAGAGCCCGACCTCTTGTCAATGGGACTCCCGAATCCCCGATTTCCAATTTCTCGATGGACTCTTCCTTTCAGGATTTTCCTAACATCCTAGATTGTTGCCACATGTCCTCCCACAGATGAATGGTCATCGTCATTTCATGATTTCATGACTTGCGACCCCCAGTGACACAAATCCTTTGTCAATTCGAATCCCTGGTAACCAAAACATTGATGGGATCTCAATCTCCACCATGTGTCCTCCATGGATGGACTGTCCAGATTGTTGCTAGCTCCCGTCGCAACTTCACGACTTCGCAAGTCGAAAGGTTGAGCATTCATTCTCTTATCTCATGAATACCCTAGATGTGAGAAGTCAACGGGGTATTAACTCCTTCCTCCAGGTGATGCATGTCTTTCTGTCGATCATACAGGCCCCACTTTGTGGTTCTTCCATGTGTTCCTTCCTGCCTGGCTTTCAGCACTTCACGACTTTTGATGTCGAGAAGAGGTCCTCTCAACCTATAAACCTCTGAATGAATGATACGTGTGATGAGGCTATGATCCAATGGTCCTCCCATGACCTAGATCCAATGGTGATCCTTGCTCCTTGTGATTCCTCCACTCGCGACTTGGAGCACTCAACTCCTGGGCTTTCACCTTACGAACCTCTGAGTTAACGAGAGCCCTTGATCTCTGCCACCTATCCTCCTCAGATGGACGGTTCTGATCTTCTCATGGCTTCACCACTCACAAAGTATAGTTACCCAACCTTGGCACCTTCCCTTCATGAAACCTCGAGAAGCGATGTTAGTCTTCCCTCTCATGTTCTTGCTATTCACGACTTCGCAAGTCGAAGGGTTGAACTCTCGTTCCCTTATCTCACGAATCCCCGAGACATAAGAGGTCAATGGGTGTTGACTCCTTTCACTAGGTGACACATGTCTACCTATCTATCACACGGGCCCACCTTGCGGTTCTACCACATGTCCCTTATTCCCAGCTTCAGCACTTCGCGACTTCGCTTTCCGAAGCGCTACCTCCTTTGTATCTTGACACCCGAATTGCCAAGATCCCGAACTCCTCACTACTCCTTATCACAACTCATGACTTCGAGACTTTTAGGACAAAATTATCGACCTCCTATCTATCGATATGCCGAAATTCCAAAATTTTATTACATCGTCAACGCGGGTTCCACCACGGAACTTCCCACCTTTTTGGAGTTTCGAACTTCGCAACTTCACTAATCCTGATGTTAATCTTTTGGTTCTTTGACCCACAAAGCCCTGAAATACTGATTTCTGATGCACTTCACCAATAACTGGCTCACACAAATCCTTTCGCCCCTTCGAGACTTCACCTTTCGCGACCTCGCGAATCTTGAGGCAAGGGTTTTAACCCTTCAAGTCGTGAATCCATGAAATGAGATTACATGAGTGATCCAATGGTTCTTGTCGACTAAGATCCTACTGTCCGATTTATCTCAAACTTAAAAATTGAAAATAGGCTTACCTTAACTCCCCTGCTCCTCTACAAGATCTGACGGCTCTCAGGACTTAAAAAATTCTACACAGATAATTCCAACCGTCCAATGCCTCCTTGACGACTCTTTTGAAGCGAAAACGGTAGTTCCTTCACTGCTATTTCAGGATTTCAAGAGGATCGTTCGTCCTCATACAGGGTTACTAAGACTTGCGCCTTCAAATCCTTTTTCCAGGTTCTTGGTGAGATTTCTAAGAAGGGTGTCTCTATGGGGAGATCTATCGAGGGTATTACCTAAGACGTATAAGGGTATAGATTTCCCGAGAACAGACTTGAAGTCTGAATTAATTCAATATGGGTGTAAATGGAAATTTATAAAACATAATCCATACATAGTATTTCCATTATAAGCGTGCAACCACCATTTCTAAATCAAAACACTACACAGGCAGTTTTATACTCAAACCATTCATAAAAATGAACAGGTTGTGAGCATACATGTCAGCATATAAATTTCAATATGCAAGATGTAAAACACTTATCAGAAATAACACCAGATGTGAGTGCAACTGCTGAGAGGGGTGCTCGTTTCCACCCAACCATAGGCTCAATGACTCCCAATGGATTTACCACTAGCCACCCCCAAGTTGAGACCAAGATGCTGCAAGACTGCATCTCTGCTTGCCAATGACCGAGAACGAGGGTTACTCTCCCCCTTCTCTGCTATCACTCACTCTGCATATTTTCATAGTTCTCCCTCCTACCCTCACGTCTTCCCCCTTCTCCCTTCTCCCTCACGCCTTTTTCCTCTTACGAGGTTGCATGTGGCGTGATTTCCCTCGCACTGGTCAGGCCTGATGGCTCTACGGATGGGCAGTTCACCCCCCCCATCCCTCATTACTCATGAGGAGCCATTTACCTACCAATCCTGGTGAGTCATTTAATTCAGGGCCAGCGAGCCACTCTTGGTTCTTCGGGCTAGTGAAGTCCAAATACGGTATCAATTTTGGTGGAAGTTAACGCCACCTTTCCAGGTGCCTTCCACCACCTTTCTCCAGCCATCATGGTCTCTTTTTCAGCACATCCCCTCTCAGCAGTCTTGCAATATATATTCATAATATTATTTACATTCATGGCCCTTTTTACTAAGGTCCATTCCAATCACACATTTACATCTTTGAGTTTACCATAGTTCTTGGCCAGCATAATTATTTTTACAGACTGGGGGAAATAGGGTGTTACAGGCACCAACATTCTTGAGGCCAAAAGGCATGACATGATATGAAAAAGTACCCCAAGGGGTAGTGAATACGGTTTTTTAATGATCGGATAGGTAAATATGAATTTGGTTGTAGCCAGAGAAACCATCCATGAAGGACAGCCTCATGGCTGGCACAATTATCGATAATTTGGTCGATAAAGGGCATTGGAAAATTTTCATTGGGATAGGCATAATTGAGATCGTGAAAGTCCGTACAGACGAGGATAATGCCCTATTTTTTGTTAATAGGGATGGGGTTGGAGATCCATGATGTATATGCGATGGGGTATATGAACCCTGCAGTGTGTAATTTGTCAATCTCGACTTTGATGGTTGCCTCTTTGGATGGGTGTAATGGATGTTTCTTTTTTCGTACAGGGGTAACATTAGGCCATGTGTCTATACGATGGTCGACAATAGAGGGATAGAGACTGGGCATATCTGTGTATGACCAGGAAAAAATGTCTCGGTATTCCTGGAAGAGAGCTTTGTAAGCTATGATCTCTTCAAGAGAGCATGCGGAACCGATGGTAATTTCCTCTATGATTCTAGGTTTGATGGAAATATCAATTTTGAAGCTGGGGGAAATTTTGGCCATGTTGTTATTCAAAAGCATCGGGGGTAGAGATAGGGTTATTGAGCCAATATATATGCCCTGAGGGGAGAAAATATTCATTTTTGATTGCATATATGGGGGTCTTTTTGGGAAGTGTAAAGGATTCCTGTGAAAGAAAGAGTGCTCTGTGATGGAGCGGATCCTATGGAAAATCAGGGGAAGTTAATTCCTCGAGGATATCTTCGTTGTAGTGGAACTGTTGAGAATATAGGGGATCTAGGGGAGTAACATTGGTGATGGTCATTGTGTGGATATCATCTGGTGAAGAAGTAGGGTAAATGACACAAGGGGGTTGTGAGGGTTTGCTTGACATAAACCAAATATTGAGATACTGTGGGTTAAAAATGGTAGTCTAGCATAAAATTCCCGTCGGGGAATGAATTGGAGAATTGGGTGGATTTGGGGGAAAATCCTCCTCGAGACTATCTATGAACCATGGAGGAATGGGAAGTGTCTCGAGTTCAAGAGAAAATATATAAACCATATCAGGTGATGGAGTAGGGGTAATCATTGGTTCTGTTGGCAGTGGGGGGAGTGTAGGATTTTGAATAAGGGTCATTTGGTGACGCTTGTATTCAATGATCATAGAACATTGATATGTGAAATGATCAATTGATTCACATAAAGAGAAAGGACATCTCATACATTCATTGATCGAGTTTGTGACATAGTGGATGTCAGTGACATGAGGTTGAGATGATGCAGATGGAAGGGGTTCTTGCTAAATGATCCGGTGGACTTCTGTTAGCGTTTGTCAAAATTGAGGTAATGCCGGGAAATGGTGGGTGTAATGCCCATACTCTGACTAGATGGCACATGCAAATTTGGTTTGCACTCCTTTTCTACCTATATTATGGGATACAGTGGTAGTACTGGAGGAAGTGAAGAGTGGTTTTGTTGCCCGAGGGAGTTGAATTAAAATGCGTAGCTCAGAAAGGGACATGCATTTATTAGTGGGGTGTTTGTGTTTCTCACATAGTGTACAAGGAGGATGAACTAGTGGGGGAAGTGGAGCAATGTGCTCTTTCTTATTTCTTCTTCCCCCAGCTGCAGTAGTGGCGCTAGTGAGTGGGGGTGAGGGTGGTGTGGTTGGAGTAAGAATTGGAATATGCATCAAGATTCCTTTTGTTTGGGGAGGGAGGGATGGTTGAGGGATCATCGCAGGTGGATGTAGATACCATACTAGAATTTCCAGCACCATATTGGGAAGGGTAAGAGTTGCAGCTACCTAGAAATCTTCTATGCTCAGTGGGGGGTAAAAGAAGAGGATTTGAGTTATGTCTTGGGGGACTGTATCCCAAACTTGGATGTGGCCCTGGGGGAGGGTGACATTGGGAAAAGGGGGAGATAAAGAGTTTTCAAGGGATGTCTGAGGAAGGAAATCTGTGATGAGTGGGACGTCAGATAGTAAGGAATCTCTTGTAGGGGGAAGGGTATCTCCAGTTTTTGTTCCATTGGATGAGATGACACATACTTATGCTGAGGGATGTATGAGTAGTGGTGCTGAATGGTATGTCCCTAGTAAGGATGGGTCTTTGAAAATTCTAGGAGCCATTTTGATGAGTGGGTAGGCATTGGGATTAGTATGGACAAAGGGTAGGATATTATCGATGTTGGAGGAAGGGTTGGGCTCGTAATGTGACACTTGGTCAATAGTGAAAATATTCCCGCTATGGGGGAACATCAATATGAGAAAAAAAGAAGAGGCCACAAATTTAATCGCGTACATGTAGCTATGTCCTAACAATATGTTGTAATTGAGCAAAGCGTCGATAACTTCAATGTTGATGAGGATAGTCTTGCCCCTATTTCAATGGGGACATTTTGAAAGATCCCTTCAGGAGAGGATGGTTATCCATCATAAGCTCTAAGAGTGATGGTGGATGGTATAAGCTTGGGTGAGACAAGTTTCTACCATACAGTTTTGGACATGATGCATGTGGATGCACCTTCATCAATGATGCAACGGTGAACTGTGATGTTCCAGATTTTAACCGGTATTTGGAAAGTGACCAAAGAGGGAAGACGAGGTTCCCCACTATCAAGATCAAATGTGATGAGTTGAGTATCAGTAGGGTCAACTGCCCCCAGGGAGGAGAGTAATGACTTTCGTTGAGTAGGACATGTTTGAAGGACTTCTAAAACTGACATGGCAACAAGATATTGTACCAATTCATCGACTAGACTATAATTGTGTGCTGCCCTAGCCTGAGGGTTGTTGACATTCTGGCGTAATGGGATGCAAGGCATATGAAGGGGTGTTTCAGTATTAGGGTGAGGAATCATCAAAGGTGGTCCAGTTGTGTCTGGGACTACTTCTGAGGTAGTGGGAATGAAGTCAAGGGGTACGCTGTATTCATAACTGTGCGTTTGTAGAATAACTTCTTCCTCACTAGTGAGGAGGATAGTGCAATCGGAAGGAGTGTCAAGGTTTGGATACTGTCCCATCTGTGGTGTGTTAGGATTTCATTCCTGTTGGGTGTTCATCACCCCTTGGTGTGGAATGGGGTTTTTCAACATGGCCAAGGGTGGTTTTTGCACATATTGTTGAGGGGCCTGCAGTAGGGTAGGCGGTGTTGGGGGACATGGTCCATTTCTGAATTCTTTCATCCATTTAAAGTCAGATATTTGAGAGAAATGGTGAGTATAATGGCCATATTCATTGCAAAGGTCACAAGGGAAGTTTCTATGAAGATTTTTGTTATTCCTCCCTTGGCGTTTGTTATTATTTCCCCCTTGCGGGTTCTGGTTCCCCTGATTTTGGTTGCCCCTGGTAGGTTGGTTTTGTTGGGGGTGATTCCCTCCTAGTCCTGGATTATTATTGTTTCAGTTTTTTCATTTATTTTTGGCATTATTCGACTGATGGGTCAGATTTTTTGTATTCAATTGTTCAGAATTTTATTGATGAATGGGAGAGGGATGAACAAAATTAACCCCAGCATGTGGGTGTCCTTGGGGTGGAGCCATGGGCTGTGGAGGGCTAGGAAATGGAAAGTACATATTATTTGGTGGCAATGGTCAGTAGGGTACATAGGAAGGTGTAGTGCTTTCACTAGTGCTTAGGGTGTAAGCTGAGGTAGAGGGTGTACCAGAACTTGGTTAGACAGTTGGGCATATTGTGGGTGCTGATGGTGGTCCACTTATGGGTGGAGGAAGGGCAACAAGGTATGGTTGTTGATAAGGAGGAGGAGGATAATAAGGAGTTCCTCCATATACCGATGGATATTGAGGTGTTCCATACATAGGTGGTTGTTGGAGGTGTGTATTGTGGTGTTTAGTGGTACTAATCAATCCATCCGCTGAGTGAGACATCCTAGGTTTGTCCTGGCCAAAGGGCATGGGTCTCAGGGAATCAAATAGTATCGTATATAAGTATCCTGACTATGAATAAATGAGCTCGAGTTGTTGTTCCTTTATGATGGCTTCTTCTTTAGACTGGGGGAAGGTGGTGGCCACATCGTTGGCAAGGAGGGAAAAAAGTGATTTGAGAAACCAATTGAGGCATTGTTTCTTGGTGGATTCAACTTTCCATAGACTACGTCGTCGATGCCATTCATGAATGTGGTTAGGGATGTGTGTAGTGGAGGTTTGTTTAAACTTTGAGAGTAGTTCAAGACCATTGTCATGATGAATTGGTAGTTGAAAGAAGGTAAAAAATGCTTTGGCCAAAGATTCAAATGTCACATGGAACCCAAGTTTTTCTTCTACATACCACTTGGCTAATGGGCCAGTGAGCATGCGTCAGAATAACCTCAATCGGACGGAGTCGTCTATGATTTTTCTTGAAGAGAACCATAAGTGGAAGGTCATTATATGATTGGTTGGGTCATCTACCACTTTTCGTTCAAACTTGGGGATGTCTAAAAGGAGTTTGGTAGGCATTGTAGGCCATCTGGGGTCCTACAATATAGGATCATTGGTGATTTTAGTTAGATCTGATATGTTGAGGGAAGCCAAGTATGGCATCTGGGGTGGTGGTGGAGGATTAAATCTAGCCATGGTGTGAGTGTTTTGTGCACCTAACCCTTGAGGGGGGTTAGGTGGGGTTGTACTTCCCCCTGGGGAAGAGGTGTGCCCCCCGCTTCCTTGTAAAGGAAAGTGAGTTGATGGTTGACCATGGGAAGTGGACCCAAGTAAAGTGGAACCAAGCAAAGAATATCCCAAGATGGTAGCACTCACAAGGGTGTGAGAAGGTGGAGCCAATGAGTTGGCCAGACTAGGAACTCCCCCTAGAATGGGAGGGATATTTAGCAAGTGTCTGGAATGACGGGGATTATGTGGGTCCACTATGATGTCTGACTAGCAAAGTGGATGTGTGCAAATGGTGATGAGAGAAATAAATGAACAAGAGTATTTGTTATCATTTTTTTACCTTCACAATGTATCTCATAATCACATGTAATCCCAAGAGCATCATACATAAATCAATTGATAAAGAAGCATACATGTTGGTAGGTATATTTTTTCCAAGTGGGAGAACAAAGAAAACAAATGATTGTGTCCTAAAAGACGTAATGTCCTTCCTCTCAAACTAGCATTGGACCTTCCAATATCACTCAACAGTGGGGTCTGAAGCCACTGGAAGAGGAACTACTGAAGGATGAAAAAATAATTTATAATGAGGGGTAGAGGGGGCATATCCCGAAAGAGCTAGTGATATTTCCCAATATCCACACAAAATATGATCAAGGTGCAATTGCAGTCCACAATTACCACCTGACTAGATGTCCTAAAATTTGGTCACTAGGTACCTCAGTTAAAGTGTGGCATTTAGATTTTCGGCCTAAGAAATGGGTCACGGGCTGGATCCCATCCAAGAGGTGGGTGCCTCAAGGGGGGATGCATAGAACAACCATACCTCGGCCTTCAACCCTTCATGGGTATCTCTCTGCCTTATGGTGTTAGGAACACTTGACTTGGAGGATTTTAAAGTTCCCTATTTGACAACTTCTATTGTTTGAATATGTGAGAACCAGATAATGGGGACTTATTTGGATGCCTATCCCTAAGATCCTACCTAGACTAAAAAATTTCTTTTGGCACCTCCTGTGGAGGAAAAATTAGTGAGTTTTTAGAAAAAAAATTATATGTGGTTGTTTGAGAGATTGGGGGTATGAACCAATATCATTGAATTTAAGTGGGAGTGGATAGTTTCGTCGAGAAAAGGGTGGGGCATTTCGATTTCCCTCTGGAGGAAACTTACTTCAACCTCCATGATTCTATATGAAACTATGTGAGTAGTGACTTTGTGTGTGAACAAGTGAAAGTGTGCCAAAAATTTTAATAAGTTAGGTGTCACTTTGCCACATGTGGACTTCATGTGGTTCTTAGAAGTCTTGATTACCTAATTTACTAAATGCCAATGGTACAACCTTGAGGAATTTTAAAGTCCCTAGAAAACTAGCATGTGGACATATGAGTCCTTACCGATCCTTTAACTCTCTAGTGTGATTTAATATAAGAAAACTTCAACAACTATCCTAGATTGTGGACATGTGGGCATATATAGGCCTGTTACAAAACCTTTAAACTTCCCTGGTGATGTAATCTAAGAAAGTAGATTCAAAACTATCATATCTTTGTAGCATGTGGGCATGTATGGGCCCTTACAAATTTAAGATGTGTTTGAAAGAGAAATCAAGAGGAGTCTCGAGGGGGGCCGTTGTCCTCTCCTAAAGATTTTTTCTTTAAGGGAGATGAAATTTTACCTCAATAGTTTTTTTTATTCTCAAGATCGCTTTATGGCACGAGAGAAGAGAATACTCAAATATTAACGTTCAATTTCTATTCCCAATGCAAGTGGTTATATTTGTGATATAGAATGATTCCAACTTATCTTTAATCAAAGAAGGCCATCCATGTGGAAAAATGAAAACAAAAAGAGGATAAATATGAATTTTTAACCCCCTAAGTGCCTATGTTTTGACTAACCCTTCATGTGGAGAGGGAATCTAAGTGTGGTGCATACTACAATTTGCATAGAATCAAGCTTAAGAAGGCTATGGTCCTTCAACAGATCACAAAAACCTTTACAATGTATGATTTTATGGACAGATGCGCAGGTCACAGAGTAGACAGAGGCGCATGTGGCGCCAATGTACAAATAGAAACCAAACTTTTGATGCAAGTGCATAGAATGTGCTAAGAAACATAGTGATTTTGGCACACGTTCTCGAAAGACACGCCTGTGGGTCAAAAAACCCGTGCACTTTCTGTTACACAACCGGGAAGAAAATTTCAGATGAAATTCTCTTAGCTCAACTCCAAATTTATCTTTTTGCAGGCAGGCATGGGCCAGTTATGGTTCTTGCAAGTTAAATAAACCAAAAATAAGTGCTCAAACAATCCAAATGGGGAGGAAATTGATACCTATCCCTAGTGGAGTCACCAATATGTTGTATCCCTTTTCATCACCTAAGTGAGAAAAATAAGGACACTTACAAGTCCAATTGGTTTAGCTAGACAAGACATTAGTGAATGCAAGAAATAGAAACATCAAGCATAAGAAATAAACAAATAACTAAGATAATAACAATCAAAGAAACTAAACTAGAGTGCATAAGGGAAATAGAATAAAAAATAAACAACATTCATGCCACCAATGGATAAGTTGTATTAGTGGGAAAACACCAAAGAGAAAGGGAGACTTATGGGTCCCCTCTTCCTCCAAGGGAGGGATCTTGAGCCCCCAATTATTGATCTCTTCTTACAGGTAGAAAACTAGAAGGAAATGGTGAAGAAATCCAAAGATCATTCACTCAAGAGGTGATGTGAATGGCTCAATGAAATGGTGCTTGTATGCTCTAGTAAGGAAAGAGGTTCCTCCAAGAGAATATGGGAAGCATAACAATACAAATGAATTCTTGGAAATATAGTGCACCCATGGCCTCATTTTATAAAAAATCTTTGAGGCATTATTCAACCAATCTTAAGTGTGAACATGCGGCTCTTTAGGGTACCCTTAGGTCTTTGACTATCCCCCCACTCAGATTCAACTCGGATTTGGGTGTCAAATTGACTTGGGAGATGAACCAGAAGTGGTTTTTTGCGTCCACACTCGTGCATCATGCGCATGTGTGCTTTTCCGGCATTTTTCAACTGTTGCACGTGCATGTGCTTCCTTTGTATCCTTAGTGCATGTTGATTTTATAACCAGTTGTTTATTTTTGTGCCCTTTGGAAATGTATTTTTTAAGTTGTGGGTGAAATAATAGGTGTTTGGAGATGCTGGATACCTGTAACCATTTGCAGACAAAATTTCAGTGATAACACACCAATTATACATACCTGGTGCAAATTCATGGTGAATTGATATATAGAACTTTGAGAATCCTTCAAAATGGATAATATGAAGCATATCATATGTAATATCGCATGCAAAAAGGAGTTGGCCATCGAAATAAACTAATCAAAACATGAACCCAACACCCTCCATGTTGAATGAGCAGGAATAAAATCAGGTTCTTTCCACTGGGGAAGACCTTGCACCTCATGGTCTTGAGGATTTGAAGGAAGACATAGTTATGTAGTGCAAGGAGTGGACGACTCACATAGCACAACAAGAAATGTGGAAAATTGGTCTCAATGGATAGACTGCAAGGAAAGCGAAGTGGTATGAGAAGAACTAGATCACAAGCAAGTTCCCTTACCTATCCTTGGAATCTTTTGGGGACCACAAGCCTCCTAATGGGGAGGTGTGATCTGAATCAGATCCAAAAAGAACAATTGGCTATCAACACAGGAATATAAGATGATCAACACATGCATTGTTAAGGCTATGGATGATGAATGAAATTAGTTTTTTGGTGTGAAGGGCCCCATGCCACCATGATTGATGTGTATTTCGATATGTAATACATGTAAATTTAGGAAGCATATTGTTGTATGTAAAGAAATAATGAGACTCTCATAATACCTTTCCCACGTGGGATAAAAGACAAGAAAATAAAGAAAGGAAGTGGAAACGAAACAGAGAGAAGATAAAGAGTTGAGGATGCCCGATCTTCTAGATATCTTCTCAATTGACTCAACATTATTTATCATGTATCCCCACAATGAGAAAGGGGTTCTTTGGTTATGATAGATATAGAGAGGCTTCCCAGATGTCACTGGGGACCATAGATATATAACAAAGATCTTGTAACTTGCCCACTGTTGAATAAATAAGATCTTGGATGAAGCCAAAAGAATGTTGGTTTTCCCATTTGGGTTTCCAATGTAAATTCTGAGTTTATGTATGGTTCTTTCTTTGTGTTTGCATTGTTTATGAATGATTAATGTCTGCATTGTAACTTAATGGTTGTATGCATTTCATTTAGCAAATGGAATTTCATACCAGTTATTGTCTAAGCTTTTTTTATATGAATATTGTCATCATGGGCGTGTAAGACAGACTAAAAACTCTTTAACCATAGTCATTCATTGATTTCTTGAGTTGGGAATCGATGACCCTCCTTCTAGAGTCTTTCCTATTCATTTTTGGGGTTTCACATTTCAGTTTTAGAGTCAATGAGCACATTCTTGACTTTGTTGGGTGTTTTCATTTTCCCATAAATCATAGATGTTATTTATATCGAATTCTGGGATTGTCGAGGTGCTTATTATTTTCCCACAGACCATATACATTTTTTTTCCCATTCATTGACTATCAAATTCACCCCCAAAAAAATTTCCTCCATCATCAAATGCCAAACCGACTTCTGAAATGTTTTCTCAGTCTATGAATGACACAGTCGACTTCCATATGTTTTTGTGCACCGTGGGTCACCAAAATTCTTCCCAAAACATTTTCTTACCTCGTTGGTGATTAATTTCTCCCTCATACTTTCTTCTCAATCTTTTGGTCACCGATTCTAATTTTTAGAAGGTTTCCCTTCATTGATGGAAACCAATTTCGCATTTTAAATATTTATTCTAACATCAAGTCGACTCAATCCGTCTGGTCTCTTTCTTGGTCGAATTTGTTTCCTTGTTTGACCGAACATCCTTCCTAATCGACCCAATCCACCCACCTTTTGACTAGATCTTTTTTTTGGTCGATTTGGCTTCTTGTTCGATCTAACTTGGTTAAACTTGGTTGAACCGACTCTTGGTCAACTTGACTTTAGCTGATTTTCTTTGCTTCCAACCCAAAATTTATTTTTTCGACTCATTTCTTTCCAACTTGACTGGTGGCTTGATTGGTCAAGAATTTTCTCGTCATCCAAAGAGCCAAGTTTATAATTTTTTAACATAGAATTATGTGTTGGTGAGACATATAGGCTATAAGCCTCTCATTTAAGGATCAAGTGCGCACATATTTTTATATTGCATGTCAATATTCAATGCACACAATTTTTTATATTACACACTAATATTCAGTGTGTGCAATATTTTATATCATGAACCGATATCTAGTGTGCGCAACGTTTTATACCACACACCAATATTCTACACGTGGCACTAATATCTAGTGAACGCATCACACATCAATATTATGTGTGCATCCCAATATTTGCACTACACAATGTTAATATTCAATGCACACACACTATGCACCAATATTCAGTGCACACAAAATTTATATCGTGCACCAATTTTTAGTGTGAACAAATTTTATACCACACACCAATATTTAGTGTGCACAAATTTTATACCATACACCAATATTCAGTGTGCACATATTTTTATACCATGCACCAATATTCATTGCACACAAATATTTATACCACACACCAATATCCAACACATGAAAATTTTTATACCATGCACCAATATTTAGCGCACACACTAAACATCAATATTCCACGTGCACCACAAATTCTACATTGTGCAACACCAACATTTAATATTCATGTAAGTCATTTCTTTGCTTAGCTATTTTTTCCATATTTACAGCTCATGACCATCATGAAAGTTTTTGACTCTCCTGTCTAAGCCCAATTCAGTCGATTGGAAGTCAAAATGACCCCTCCATAAAAACCATTTTGAGTGTAATTCCAACTTGAATTTTCCTAAAAATTTGGTAATTTCACTCAAATTTCAACATTTTCCACAAATTCAGCACAAATTTAATGCTAAGACGATGAATTTACCAACTCCATGCTGATCTCCATCCCATATAAGTCGAATGTTAAACCAAAATATCTGATACAATTATATAATGTACCTAGCCTCTAAGATGACTCTCATCATGATGCAGGAGCATCTCAAGCGAGCCAGCGTGGAGACAATCCGACAGCTGGAAAAGTGCCCAGCACAAATTTTGAAATATCTTGAACCATTAATGAAACATCAAGTAGAGGCGCACTTTTATAATGTAAATGGACCTTGAGTGGTTTTCTCTCGTCCTTAGTAGGTAGGAGGCATTTATAGTAGTAAATGCAGGTAGATAGAATTGAATGTGTAGATTTGACAGTTTTAGAGCACAAGAGGGAAACGGGATATAGACACCCTCATTGTGTATTGTAGCATTATTGAGATGAGCATAGAAGAGGAGCAGAGAGAGTTGTGTGGCAGACTCCATGTACAGAAGTTCTGAATTAATACCAGAAAGTTGTGATTTAGACTTATGGTTTTCATATATTCTCTATGTATGCATCTTTGAATGTTATGCTCATGAATGTTTTATTCTTTCTGTCATGCAATTGATTTTATGCTATGTATGAATGATTTCTTGTTGAATATTTGAAATCTAAGAGGAAAGGGAAAAGGAATGAGTTTCAATTGTTTCTCTATCTGAGCAAGAGTTCCTGCAAGGAGTGCAGTTGAATTGTCCGCAAGAAGTGCGTCGACAAGGTGTTCAGAGGTTTGTCTCTAAAAGCTCAGGAGAGAAATATTTTTGTTCTCATTCACACAAGAGGTACAATCAGGAACAGGAGCCGTGCAAGGAGTGTGCAGGCTGAGTAAAGTCTCAGAGTTGTGAACTTGAGTGAAGCATTGAGAGACTATTGCTGCAGGGGTGCACAGAGTCGAAGGATTTCAATACTTGGAAGTGTTTGAAGGTTGCCGCAAGGAGTGCGTGCAAGAGTATTCAGAAAGAATCAAAGTTGGGAAAATATCAGAAGGAATTAGACCTTCGAAGGAGTCGAAGGAAGGAAGAAACCTCGAAATTTGTAAGAAGGCATAGCGACGTCGGACCACAGGAGGACGAGTTCTCAAGGGAAGAGACGGACGGTTGGAATTCTTTGTTGAAATTCCATGAAGTTCCGAGAGCTGTCAGACCTCACAAAAGAGTAGGGGAGTTACCGCGAGTATTCCTAAAGGTTCTAATCTCAGGAGGAGTAGGACCGTAGATCCAAGCCGTAAGGGCCGTTGGATTTACACGTAGGTACTATATCGGGATTTCATAGGTTGAAGTTCCGTAAAACTTGCAATGGGAATCATGATATCATGAAACGTGAAGTCCTGAAGGCTAAGAGAATGCTGTGGGGCCACAGAGGATTCAGCGAGTGGATAGGTGGTGCACTCTCAACAAGAAGTCAATTCAGTTGACCGTTTCGGGGTTTTGTGGGGTGAAGTCCTGAAACCTTTGCATTAGGATTTGTGATATTGCGAAGTCTAAAGTCCCGATGGAGTAAAGGGGTGCTGAAAGGTCAACTTTGTGAGTGTGTCAAAATTTCAGAAAATCAGGTTTCGAGAATCGTGGGAACAAGTTTATTGACATCGCGACCACCGAAATCACAATAGGGAAAAGTCCGAAAGAGAAAGAGGAAGGGTCAGTGTTGACTGTTTTTGTGTTTCGGAGATTGGAACCAAAGCGCTTGACCAACGGATTCGCGAAAGTGCGAAGTCCGATCTCCCGAAGTACAAGGGGGGAAATTATTGAAGTTGATTGTGGGTGAAGATTTCCCAAAAGTGAAATAGAAGAGCCATTTTTAAATCTCTTTGGGCCAGTGTAAAGGGAAATATCCTGTGTTGATGTGGACCTCTCGACCTGCAGGTTTTGGAGGGGGCGTGCATCATTATTTTTGGTATCAGAGCACAGAAAGGTTCTTTGCTTTCTGTATCAGAGAAGGGGAGAATTCACCATGCCACCAAGAAGAAGAGACAGACAAGCACCCGATCCACCAGAGGATAGGGAAATGCTGAGAAGAAGAGGTAGGCAGATGACTAATCCAGCCATGGAAAAAGAAATGCGTGATTTACGTGCTAGACTTGAAGACATGGAGATAGCACAGAGACACACAGTCAGTGATAGGGATCTTTGTGATTCTGAAAGTGAAATTGAGGTTGAACATGAAGAATAAGTTGCAACTGAAGATGCAACAAATGAACGTTTGATTAAAGTTATTGCAATAATGGGTGCAAGAGTGAAAATGGGCATTCCAGTTTATGAGGGAAACTTGGATGCAGAGGAGCTTCTAGACTGGATTAGAGCTCTAGACACATACTTTGACTATCAAGATGTCGAAGAGGACAAGAAGGTCAAGCATGTTGTTGCAAGATTGAAAGGACATGCAACATTGTGGTGGGATGAACTACAAGCTGACAGATGCTGCAAAGGCAAGCAGAAGATCAAAATCTGGGATAGAATGATCGCAAAGATGAAGGTGAAATTCATCCCCAAAGATTATCAAATTACTCTATTTACGAGAATGTAGAACCTGAGACAGAAGCTGATGACAGTGAAAGAATACACTGAAGAATTCTACATGTTGAACATCAGGGCAGGTCATCGAGAAAGTGATGATGATAAAGTTGCCAGATACATGAATGGACTGAGATATGACATCCAGGATGAGATGAGCATGGTAACCATCCGAATGGTGGAAGATGCTTATTAGATGGCTCTAAACACTGAAGAGAAGCTGAGCCGAAAGTAGGGTCAAAGAGGCCAGAGGCAAAAGTCAGCCCAGAGGCAAATCAGTTGCCTAGGATAAATATCAGAAGCCCAAGGAGGACTGGAAGAAACCTCAGACTCGAAATGAAAGAGGCGAAACCTCACATCGAGGGAAATATGATGAACAATGAAGACAACATACCGAGCAAAGAGGAGATTATGCTGATAATAATACTTTTCCTCGTACTAGAGGTAGCGGAAGAAGAAGAGGTGGAGTAATAACATGCTTCACATGTGGAAAGAATGGGCACAAGTCTTATGAGTGTCCAGACAAAAAGAAAGAGAGTGAAGAAACTCACATCACCGAAGCACAGAGGCGAGATGTTGAGGTAGAAGATGTTGAAGGCGGAAGATCGTTGATGATGCAAAAAGTCCTTTTGACACCAGAGAAGGAGGCGGAGAGTTCAGTCCAAAGAACCAGACTTTTTTGGACTACTTGCAAGACCAAGGAAAGGGCATGCAAGGTCATTGTGGACAGTGGTAGCACAAATAATCTCATTTCTACAGAGATGGTAGAGAAGCTGGAGCTGGAGACGATTGATCATCCAAGCCCATATAGAGTTTCGTGGCTACAAAAAGGACATCAGGTAACTGTCACTAAACAATGTTTAGTTGAATTTAAGATAGGAGGATATAATGATAAGATACTATGCGATGTCATTCCTATGGATTTTTGTCATCTATTGCTGGGTAGACCATGGCAATATTACAAGAATGTGATTCATGATGGGAGAATGAACACATACACCCTAGAGAAGAATGGGAGGACTCACATGTTGCTTCCAATCAAGGATAAGGAGGTAAAACCGGAAGTAAGCAACACTGTACTTCTCATGAGTGGGAAGGAACTTCTTACAGAGGTTAAGAAGAAGGAGGATCCACAGTTCATTGTGGTCAGGAAACCGAAGATTTTTTTGACCAGCACAAGAGTGGATGACTTACTAGAAGAAGTTCAGGAACTGCTGGAAGAGTTCGTTGACATAGTAGTGGACGAACTACCTCGTTCGTTTCCACCGATTAGAAGTGTGAGTCATCATATTGATCTCATACTAGGATCCAATTTGCCAAATAAATCCGCATACAGATTGACGCCACAGGAGAATGAAGAGGTTAAAAGGCAAGTCCAAGATTTATTGAACAAAGGGTTGGTCAGGGAAAGCTTGAGTCTGTGTGTTGTTCCAACAGTACTCAGTCTGAAGAAAGACAGAGTCTGGAGGATGTGTACTGACTCAAGGGAGATTAACAAGGTAACCATCAGGTACAAATTTCCATTGCCAAGGATGGATGATCTGATGGATTGCTTGAGTGGAGCAAAGTATTTTTCAAAGATTGTTTTGAAAATTGGTTATCATCAAATCCGCATGAGAGAAGGTGATGAGTGGAAGACAACATTCAAAACAAACAAAGGGTTGTATGAATGTCTTGTTATGCCGTTTGGATTAAAAAACACGCCGAGTACCTTTATGAGGTTGATGAACGAATTCCTGAGGGAGTTCATCGAAAAATTTGTTATCGTATATCTGGATGACATACTGGTTTACAGTAAAATAGTGGCAAAGCATCTGAAGCATTTGGCTATAGTGATACAGAGGTTACAGTAGGAGAAGCTGTTGATAAACATGAAGAAATCCTCGTTCATGAAGATGGAGCTCATTTACTTGGGATTTGTTATTTCTGCAGATGAGTTGAGGATGGACCCAGATAAGGTGGAGGTAATCCAAAATTGGCCATCACCGAAGAATACCTTTGAGGTGAGAAGTTTTCACAGATTGGCTAGTTTCTACCGAAAATTCATCAGGAATTTTAGTGGAATTAGTGCACCGATGATGGACACAGTGAAGAAAAGACACAAGTCTTTTCACTGGATAGAAGAGGTTGATAAGAGTTTTAATCTGTTGAAGAGGAAGATCACAGAACAACCAATTTTGGTGTTGTCGGATTTCCAAAAGACATTTCAAGTGAAATGCGATGCAAGTGGATTTGCAATCGGGGTAGTCTTAAGTCAAGAAGACAGGCCGATAGCATACTTCAACGAGAAGCTGAATGAAGAAAAATTGAAGTACTCCACTTACGATAAGGAGTTATATGCTATCATTCAGGCATTGAAGAAATGGAGACATTACTTGATCCCGAAGAGTTTGTCTTATACAGTGACAATCATGCACTGCAATTTGTGACTCAACAGGAGAAGTTGGATTGGAGACATGTCAAATGGGTTGAGTATATGCAGAATTTCACTTTTGTGATTAAACACATTTCTGGTATTGCTAACAAAGTTGTTGATGCTTTGAGCAAGAAGTGTTTGCTATTGCAGGAGTTTAGAGTCAAAACGTTGGGTTTTGATGATCTCAAGAACATGTACGCAAATGATCAGGATTTTAAGGAGGCATATGAAGCAACTGAGAATCCAATTCTTAGAGATAGTAGCAAATGGACAGAATACATGATCCAGGAAGGATTACTATTTAAAGGTAATCAATTGTGTATTCCGAAATGCTCCATGAGGGAGAATTTACTGAAGGAGAAACACAGTGGAGGATTGGCAAGGCACTTTGGTCATGACAAGACATTCGCAAAGTTGAATGAGTCATATTTCTGGCCGGGAATGTGAGAATACGTCAAGAGATTTGTGGACAGATGTAGAATTTGCTAACATTCGAAGGGAAGGAAACAAAATGCAGGGTTTTATCAACCATTGCCCATATCTGAGAGGCCGTGGGATGCAATCAACATGGATTTCATATTGGGGTTGCCAAGAACACAAAGAGGTTTTGACTTAATCTTTGTGGTGGTAGATAGATTTTCCAAAATGGCACACTTCATCCCATGTCAGAAGACCAGTGACGCAACTCATATTGCGAATCTATTCTTCAAAGAAGTCATTCAACTTCATGGCTTACCAAGAAGAATAGTTTCGGATCGAAACAGCAAGTTCATTGGAAACTTCTGGAGGACCTTATGGAAGAAGCTGGTGACTAACTTTTTGTTTAGTTCGGCTTATTATCCTCAGACGAATGGACAGACACAATTGGTGAACATAAGTCTGGGAGACTTGTTGAGAAGCCTGGTGATAGAACACCACAGCCAGTGGGACAACATATTACCATAGGAATAATTTGCTTATAACGAATCGGTTAACATAAGCACAGGATAGATTCCATTTCATATTATCTATGGCATACAACCAAGAGGAATTTCTAAGTTAAGGGATTTAGAACAGAATGCAATTAGGAGCGCTAGTGCAGAAGATTTCATAGAGGCGATGAAGGAACTTCACAGCCAGGTGAAGGAGCGTTTGCAGAGTTCGAACCAAGAATATAAGCGCAGAGCAGATCAACATAGGAGACAAATTCAGTTTGAGGTTGGTGATTTGATTCTAGCACATTTGAGAAAGGAAAGGTTCCCGAGAGGAACATATAATAAACTAAAGATGAAGAAAATAGGACCATGTAAGGTCTTAAAGAAATTTGGGACGAATGCTTACGAGATTGAATTACCCGATGGGATCGGAATTTATCCGATATTCAATATGTCAGATTTGTACCCATATAAATATGAGGAAACAGGAACGAGAGATGAGCAGCCAGAAGTCCAGTGGACAAAGCAGATTCCAGTTGCAGAAAAGCTGCAGATGGAATGCATACTGGACAAAAGAGTAAGCAAGAAGACCAGGCGAAAGCAATACTTTGAATATTTGGTCAAGTGGAAAGGCCATCCAGTTGAAGACACTAGCTGGGAGAATGAAGCGGGGATCCATAAGCATGGACACACCATACGCGAGCTCATGGACAGGAACCCATGAAAATTTTCAAGTGAGGGAGTATGATACAGGAGCATCTCAAGCGAGCCAGCGCGGAGACAATCGGACAGCTGGAAAATCACCCAACACAAATTTTGAAATATCTTGAACCATTAATGAAACATCAAGTGGAGGGACACTTGTGTAATGTAAATGGACCTTGAGCAGCTTGCTCTCATCCTTAGTAGGTAGATGGAATTTATAGTAGTAAATGCAGGTAGATAGAATTGAATGTGTAGATTTGACAGTTTTAGAGCGCAAGAGGAAAACATGATATAAACACCCTCATTGTGTATTGTAACATTATTGATATGAGCATAGAAGAGGAGCAGAGAGAGCTGTGTAGCAAACTCCATGTACATAAGTTCTGAATTAATACCAGAAAGATGTGATTCAGACTTACGTTTTTCATATATTCTCTGTGTATGCATCTTTGAATGTTATGCTCATGAATGTTTTATTCTTTCTGTCATGCAATTGATTTTATGCTATGTATGAATTATTTCTTGTTGAATGTTTGAAATCTGAGAGGAAAGGGAAAAGGAATGAGTTCCAATTGTTTCTCTATCTGAGCAAGAGTTCCTGCAAGGAGTGCAGTTGAATTGTCCGCAAGGAGTGTGTCGACAAGGTGTTCAGAGGTTTGTCTTTGAAAGCTCAAGAGAGAAAGATTTTTGTTCTCATTCACACAAGAGGTGCAGTTAGGCATAGGATCCATGCAAGGAGTGCATAGGCCGAGTAAAGTCTTAGAGTTGCGAACCTGAGTGAAGCATTGAGAGACTATTGTTGCAGGGGTGCGCAGAGTCGAAGGATTTCAATACTTTGAAGTGTTTGAAGGTTTCCGCAAGGAGTGCGTGCAAGAGTATTTAGAAAGAATCAAAGTTGGGAAAAGCTCAGAAGGAATTATACCTTCGAAGGAGTTGAAGGAAGGTAGAAGCCAGTGCCTTGAAAGTTGTAAGAAGGCATAGCGACATCGGACCACAGGAGGACGAGTTCTCAGAGGAAGAGACGGACAGTCGAAATTCTCTGTTGAAATTACGCGAAGTCCCGAGAGCCATCAGACCTCATGAAAGAGCAGAGGAGTTACCATGAGTATTCCTAAAGGTTCTAAGCTCAGGAGGAGTAGGACCGTAGATCTAAGCCACAAGGGCCATTGGATTTACACATAGGTACTATATAGGGATTTCGTAGGTTGAAGTTTCGTAAACCTTGCAACGAGAATCGTGATATCACGAAATGAGAAGTCCCGAAGACTAAGAGAACGGTGTAGGGCCATAGAGGAGTCAACGAGTGGACAGGTGGCGCACTCTCGACAAGAATTCAATTTAGTTGACCATTTCGGGGTTTCGTGGGGTGAAGTCTCGAAACCTTTGCATTAGGATTCGTGATATCGCGAAGTCCGAAGTCCCGATGGAGTAAAGGGGCACTGAAAGGTCAACTTTGTGAGCGCGTCGAAATTTCGGAAAATCGGGTTTCGGGAATCGCAGGAACAAGTTGCTTGACATCGCGACCGTCGAAATCGTGATAGGGAAAAGTCCGAAAGAGAAAGAGGAAGTGTCAATGTTGACTGTTTTCTAGTTTTGGAGATTGGAACCAAAGTGCTTGACCAATGGATTCGCGAAAGTGCGAAGTCCGATCTCCCAAAGTATAAGGGGGGAAATTCTTGAAGTTGATTCTGGGTGCAGATTTCCCGAAAGGGAAATAGAAGAGCCATTCTGAAAGCTCTTTGGGCTAGTGTAAAGGGAAAGATCTTGTGTTGATGTGGACCTTCCGACCTGTGGGTTGTGGAGGGGGCATGCATCATCACATCACTGCAAAAATGACTTAGCCTGCTAAATAAAATTTTATAAAGAAATGCCCCAACGCATATAACATGAAACAAGGGGTAGTAGGCCCACAATTAAAGATGAATCTAACAACATTTATAAAAACATGAATGCATCCCATAAGCACACAAGAAACAAACACAACATTCAAATATTTGTTTACATAACGTAATATTCATATTAAAAACAACATAACACTTATATGTTAATAATTAACCAACTA
>ML829231.1:108786-119813 GCA_009831015.1 Picea engelmannii | reverse complement strand
AGTGGCTGAAAGGCGGCCTCAAAACAGCCTTAGACAATTTCTGTCCAGAAAACACAAAACTGCTACAGGAAATATCAGCAGTCCTAAATCCAGTTCATAGGGTAATAGGCTGTCAACATACAACATATAGGAGGCAGCAAGGGTTCTCTAGACAGCAAAGGTGGTACCAGCAAACAATAGGACAACAGGACAACACCAGCAAATACTTGGATGGCACCAACAAACACTAGTACAGCAGGACGTCACCAGCAAAAGGTTGGACAGCAAGGGCGGCACCAGCACAGAGAACCAGAAACACCAACAACAGCCAAGGAGGCACCTGCGGCAGGCTGGAAATGACCCTTAGGGGTCAGCAGCAGCAGGAGGCTGAAGAAGAAAACCCACGGTGGCTTGAAGCAGACTTAAACACACCAATAGACCTGTCCAAGAGGGGCCACAGCCACTTAGAATAATGAACAGAAGAGCCGCAAAAATACCTCAGACAAGAACTCGGTTAGGAGAGAGTGAGTGTGTTGAGTGAGGTAAGGTCTCTCTAATTTATAGTTTTGGTAGGTAGGTTAGGGCTAGCTTAAAGTCCTAATATTGGGGTTAGGTCTAAACCCTAATATTTAAACAAATAATGTTTTAAACTTTTAAAATATTAAAAGACAAGTCAAAGGTCAACAAAGAAAATTAAGATAAGTCAAAGAGAGGGTTTTAAGATCAAGGCGGTCAGCTTCTTTAGGAAGAAGTAAGCATCCAAACAACTCAAGCAAAAGGTGGGGTTACATAATAAAGGGTTAAGTCCTTCTTTAATGGCAGTTTTGTCCACATGAAACTCATGATATAACTTATAAGCTTTTGTTATCCCAGCATACGAGGAAAGTCAATGATGTGATCATTTTCTTCTCCTTAACTGCTCCTAGGTCACATGGACCATCCCGGGAAAGAAGAAGGTCACACGTCATCTCGGCTTGGTACTCAACCAAGAAACTGCCTGGTCCCAAACCAGGATACCCCAGAACGCATCTGGGGGCCCTAGATCACAACTAGGGTCTTATCCACCAAGTTACACAACCAAAGATCAATCCAAGCACGAACAAGGATTCCCTGGAACACATCCAGGGGCCCTAGAACACATCTAGGGACTTATACCATCAAACTGCTTGGTTCTTGACCAAAAACCCCAACAATACACTGGGGGCCCTCACTAGGGTCTTTTGCCATGGTTCTAACTGCTTGGTCCCAGACCAAGAACCCCAGGAGTGTACTGGAGGCCCTAGATCTCAACTAGGGTCTTTTCCATCCTCCTGGAGAATGACTCTTGCAGTTGCATTAATTTTAACATTCCCTTTCAGCAAAAGAGACATTCTCAGCAACACCAAGCTTGTCTCGAAAGTACACAAACTTTGTCAACGACAGGGGCTTAGTCAAAATATCTCCAGTTTGTTACGCCGTTGGAACATACTAAACACTGAGAATGTTTTTCTGCACCATGTCCCGAACATAGTGATATCTCATCTCAATGTGTTTCGATTAGTCATGAAACACAGGATTCTCGGAGAGCTTGATACAACTCTGGTTATCACAGTGAATTACTGTGGGTTCCAACTCAGCACTGAACAAGTCTAAGAGTAGTTTTATGAGCCGCACTACTTCTCTACTAGCAACACTTGCAACAATGTATTCTGCCTCTGTAGTGCTTTGGGTTATGGAGCCCTGCTTCCTGCTGGACCATGAGATCATAGCTGAACCTAAACTGAAACAATATCCGAAAGTGCTCTTCCAGTCCACTGTACTACCCATCCAATCTGAATCTGTTTAGCCATGAAGCATTACACCTCCATTGGAAGTGTATCTGAGCCCATAGGCTATAGTCCCCTGGAGATATCTAAGAATATGCTTAGCAACAACCATATGTATGTGTTTCGGTTCACACATGAACTGGCTGAGGGCATTCACTACGTAACAAATGTCCGGTCTGGTGTGTACTAGATACATCAAGACCCGATAATCTAACGATATACTGTAGGGTCTTTTGGATTTGAACCTGTAGCTTGATCATGTAATTTCTTTAGGTTAGAAATCATAGGTGTGGTCATGAACTTACAGTCCAACATCCCAAATCTGCGATCAACTGCATACTTACTTTGTGAGAGAAAGATCTCACCAGGTTTCTGCCACACCTCTAATCCAAGAAACTAATGCATAAGACCCAAGTCCTTCATTTCAAACTTTGTTGATAGCTCCCTCTTAGTCTGAGCTATCGGATCTTCCTCTCCAGTAAGGAACAAATCATCCACATATAAAACCAAGATAACATGATGATTCTTCACAATCTTTATATAACGATTAGGGTCTGCTATACTCTTGGAGAACCCAAGACTCTGAAGAAAACTGTCAATTCTTCCATACCAAGCTCTCGGAGCCTGTTTCAACCCATACAAGGCTTTTTTGAGCTTGCATACATGGGATTCTTTCCCATGGATCACAAAACCCTCAGGCTGCTTGATATAAACCTCTTGCTCAACTTCACCATTAAGAAAAACAGTCTTAACATCCATTTGGTGAAGTTTCCAATTAAAGACTGAAGCAAGAGAGATGATGATTCTAATAGAGGTATACATGGCAACATGAGCAAAGATCTCATCATAATCAATTCCTTCTTTTTGAGAAAAGCCACAAGCCACAAATCTAGCTTTGAATTTTTCAACAGTGCCATCTGCTGCATGCTTTATTTTGTAAATCCATTTAGAGGTTACTACTGATTTTCCTTGAGGTCTTGGGACCACTTCCCATACATCATTCTTCAATATTGATTCGTACTCTTCTATCATGGCATCCTTCCATACTTTATGTTTAGCAGCCTCATCAAAGGTGGAAGGTTCTGAGTCAATCACAAGATTCAACTGAGATATCAAACCTGAGTATTTATTTGTCTTCTTGCTTTCTCTGAAGGTACCTTTAGTGCTGCATGTTTTTTTGCTTCCTTTAAAATTTCATGGCACCATGCTGGCTTCCTTTTGACAGGAGGTTTCTCTAGGGGAAACTCAACAGAATCCCTTATGGGATCCATTGAAGGCTCTCTGGCTTCCTCCCTCTACTCATCTGAAAGTTGTGAATCTGAAGGTTCTGGAGATGGAGCTTCCTGCTCCTCTGTATCACATGGAAGTTCTCTGGAACGACGAAAAGCAACTTCCTCATGGAAGGTCACATCTCTACTGATCTCTATAAACTTTTTCCCTGGTACATAGATTCGATATGCCTTTGAGGTCTCACTGTACCCCACAAAAGTGCCTTTCTTTCCAAAGGGCTTTAACTTAGTCCTCTTTTCTTTTGGTACATGAATGTAGACAGGACTACCAAAAATTCTCAAATGATCAACTGAAGGCTTCTTACTGGTGAAGACTTCTTCTGGAGTTTTCTCTTCCATGGCTTTATGAGGACACCTGTTTTGAATATAGAATGCTGTACTTGTAGCTTCGACCCAAAGAGACAATGGAAGATTCTGATCATACATCATAGCTCTGGCTGCTTCACAAATTGTCCTGTTGTTTCTTTCTGCAACCTCATTCTGCTGGGGATTATAAGGCACAGTCAACTCCCTCTTAATCCCAGAAGCCCGACAGAGATCATCATACTTGTGGGAGTCAAACTCTTTTCCATTGTCTGTTCTGAAAACACGGATATGTCTACCTGTCTGATTCTCAACAAAATTCTTAAAATCCTGAAATTTACTGAAAGATTCATCTTTAGTTTTCAGAAAATAAATCCAAGTTTTACGAGAACAATCATCAATAAAAATGACATAATAAAGACAACCATTCATGGACGGAGCAATCATAGGTCCATAGAGATCAAAATGAATAAGATCTAAAATACCATTAGTTTTTCTATTACTGTGAGGGTAGGATTTTTATTGATGATTGTTCTCGTAAAACTTGGATTTATTTTCTGAAAACTAAAGATGAATCTTTCAGTAAAATACCATTAGTTTTTCTATTACTGTGAGGGTAGGATTTTTTTGTATTCTTACCAAGAGCACAGCCTCTACAAATACTATCATGCTCAAAAGAAAAAACTAGCATACATGTTACCATCTTTTGCAAACTTGGGAGAGCATTATAGTTGAGATGGCCAAACCTTCTGTGCCATAGTTCGCAGGGATTGATCATTTCATGAGCTAATGCTTGAATAACTTGACCAGTGACTCTATAAAGTCCACCTTCTTGAGCTCTGATTGTCATGGATGAACTCATACTTTCATTTGAGGGCCACATAAGAGCCTTTCCTTTGGAGAAGGCTACTGTGTACCCTTTACTTTCTAGAACTGCAATTGAGATAAGATTTTTTTTTAATCCAGGAACATAAAGAATTTCTTCAATACGAAATACATTACCTGACTGAAGTTGAAAAGATGTTGATCCAATTCCTTTGATGGCATAAGTGCCATCATTACCCAATTCTACCTTCAAATTGAACTTCTTATCTCGGTAGTTCACAAGGCTCTGTTTGATGCTCGTCATGTGATTGGAGGCCTCGTTGTCTACTAACCAGATTTCTTCTGATTTGGTGACAACACCGGAGAGAGCTGAAACAAGACAACTTTCTCTGCGCTGTTCTTATTCTTTAGTAGCAGCTCGGGTTCTCTTTCTTTGAGGCCCTTCTTCCTCAGTTGCAATTGAAGCATGAAACCTGCCTTTCCGTTTCTGCTGTGAAGGAGGGTTTCTGCAGTCTTTTGCAGAATGACCTAGCTTGTTACAGTTAAAGCATCGTACTTTAGATAAATGAGAGTGAGAATGAGAGTGCTTACCTTGAGGTTTCTTACCTTTGCCTTTGTGCTGAGGAAACCTCTTTCATTTCTTGGCTTTGGCTGAAAGAGCATGGTCTTTCACCGTCGAGGGTTCATTTCTCCTTTTAAGTCTGCCCTCTTCTTCCAAGCAATCATGCCATAATCTCTCGAAGTTGGGTTGAACTTCTCTTCCATTGACTGATGAGAGAAATGTCTCCCATGATTTAGGAAGACCATCTACTGTTGTTTGTACAAGGTCATCATCATCTACTGCAACTCCAATTGCTGCAAGCTGATCTCTTATTTGGGCAATTTTGGAAAAGAAGGCAGAGATGGTTTCATCCTTTCCCATCTTTAATGTACGTAGTTGTTTCTTCAAAGTCCTTTTCTGAGTTGGGGCCTTCTTTTCATACAAATTTGCTAGGGCATCAAAGCATTCCTTTGCTGTCCTTAGATGAGCAATAAGAGGTATCATGCTGTCTTTAACTAAGTCAAAAATAACCCTCTTAGCTTTGGCCTGCCTCTTCTTATAGGCTGCTCTTCCTGTATTTGATGTAGGTTCTTCCATCACCCTGGTAACCAGCTCATCCAAGTCACCTTCCTCTAGGATATTAAAGACCCTAGCCTTCCAGGCATTGAAGTTTGAAGCCCCTTCAAGCCTACCTTTTGCTTTGACTGAAGATGAAGCCATACTGAAAATTGTTTATAGAAGAGATTTGATATAAAACAAACTTACTGCTGATCTGCAAAACAAACCCTTAAGTGGATCTACGCAGGCTCAAAAGTCTGCCACAAATGAGCTCTTTTCATGCCCTAAGCTCTGATACCATGTTAGAATTTAAGGGAAAAATATAGACTAGCTAGGAACATAAATAATTTTAAATTTATTTGCTACTGTAATTCTGGATCAACAACATTCAAATTTTTTGATGTAAAAACTAAGAACATAAATCATAACATAGATCTGAGTATTACCTTAGCTAAATAAAGAACAAAATTACCTGATGAGCTGCTATTATCCTCTTTGATGTATGCTCAGAAAAAGCTTTAAGGGATCATGGGTCAAACCCTCAGGGTAGATCTCATCATGATCATTAGGACAAATGCCAAGAATAACTTTTAGATAGTGGACTAGAGAAACTAACTAGTAGGCTGAGAATCAAGAGGCCATATCACTGTCAGGTGAAAGGGATAAGAACAAAACACCACTGTTCAACCTAGTGTCTGAAAGAAGGCCTCAAAACAACCTTAGAAAATTTCTGCCTAGAAAACACAAAACTGCTACAGAAAATATCAACAGTCCTAAATCCAGTTCATAGGGTAATAGGCTGTCAGCATACAACATATAGGAGGCAGCAAGGGTTCTCTAGACAACAAAGGTGGTACCAACAAACAATAGGACAACGGGACAACACCAACAAATACTTGGACGACACCAACAAATACTAGTACAACAGGACGACACCAACAAAAGGTTGGACAGTAAGGGAGGCACCACCACAGAGAACTAGAAACACCAAACAATCGTCAGGGAGGGACCTGCGGTTTTAGAATATAATGGATGTGCTCGTTTTACCATTGACAATATCGCTATTGTCACCCAACCATAGGCCGAAGCCACCCTCCGAGCACCTTAACCTCGACAGAGAATCACTCCGGAAGCAAACCCTAGGCTAGATAGCCAAACAAAGGGTAGCGCTCCTTTTCCCAAGGATAGCGCACCAACAAGAGCTGATCAGATAGTCCGAACCCTAACCAAGAGATAGTCCAAGCCAAACGTGATCTGCTAGCTGCAGCAACTGCAATGGCAACTCTCCTCCAAACCCGCGCACAAAACTGGGCACTGCAGTGCGCACAAGTGTTGCTCTGCAATTCTGAGACTGCCTACTAGAATGAAGACTGGCCTCCTGTATTTATAGTAATTCTGGCTAACTGCCTGGGTTGATTTCTCATTCTGGGTATCTGTCTATTTAGTATATATTATTTCTTCTGGCCGACTTCTTCTCTTGGAGGCTAATAACCTAATACAAGTTATCTTCTTGAGCCGACATGTCTTCTAGGGTTATTAGCCAACTCATTAGGGTTTCTTCTTGCTTCCCGGAGTATTCTATTCTCGTTAGGTTTACATCTGGAGGTAAATACCTCCCGCAACTACCATAATATCAACACTCCCTCCTAGCTAGGGAGGTATTACAGGTAATGGTCTTGAGCACAAAACATACCATTCACCCGGTAGCATCAACATAGTTGTATAGAGTATCTCATGACTAGATCATGAGCACCATCATCACCATCAGTGATATCAGCTGCATCATCTCTCGGAACCATACTCTATCTGAGTAATCAGACATGATGCTCACTCCATAGAGTGACACAAGACCCTTTCTTCTAATCTAGAAGAATAAATGTTCTGAACCATTTTCTATCTAGGAAATCTCTATTCATTGATCATCCATCTAGCTGATAATCATTTTCAACACTGCTGATAGTCTTCAAGTCAATTGGAACAATATCATTCAATAGAGCACAACTGTGTCTATTCATAGTAGTACACAACTACAATCTAGTGGTATATTACCACGCCAAGTATCACATAGATACTTGATCAAATAGTGGAACACATCCACCACAGTAGTATACATCTACTGTTTGGAAACATACAGTCTTCATAACAATCATCTGATATCAACCTGCATAGAAACAATGTTATGATATAAACTGAATCATCTGGGCCATTCTTCCACTCACATCTGTGAGATCTCGAAAGAGTATCTGCCTTCAAAAAGGTAAGACATCAACGATGAGCTATCTGGACTATTCTTCTCAAGCAAGGAAGAATAACTGTCCTGATTTCTGAGCCTGGACCATTCCTCCGACACTAAACAAAGTGTAACCTGGAGAGAATGGGTCTGCCCTAAGGAATGTCTATCCCTGATTGCTGAACCTGGACCATTCTTCCGGCACTAAACAAAGTGCAGCCTGGAGAGAATGAATCCGCCCTAAGGAATGACTATCTGGACCATTTCCCATGTTAACCACAAGAGGAAATGACTGTCCTGCACCGACCTCCAAAACAGACCATTCCTCATGTTAACCACAATGAGAAATCGCTGTCCAGCGAGGCAGGCTAGTCTTCTTGATTAACCCTCAAGAAGAGAGATTGCCCTAGACCACTTCCCATGTTAACCACAATGGGAAGTCGCTGTCTATGGTACATCAACAATCTGGACCATTTTCCGAATTGGAAAATGTTTGTCCATTAGAAATCTCAATCCACTTTCCGAACTGGAAAGAAACTGCTCATCCTGGACCATTTTTCGAACTGAAAAATGACTGTCCATCAATCAATAATACATCAGTGCTCCCTCCCAACCTGGGAGTCATCTCTTCCTTTTTCAATAAGGAAGTCGTCTCCACGATCTCTAGCTTGAGTACGCAAACTCTTTCATCTTGGACATAAGCTTTACCAAAATGTCTGCTTATCTGCTCATCTGTGGAGATATGTATTGGAGAACCGCTTTCTCCTTTCTGGACTTCATCATGGATAATGTAATGCTTGATTTCAAATGTACTTCAGTCTGGAACACTGGTTTTCTCTGAAGGCTTCATGTAGCTCTGATCAATAAGGTATATCATTGTTGGAAAACTAGAACATATCCATGTGGCACTTCTTCTGTCATCGTGAGATCTGATCTTCCGAGTAATCATCTTGATACAATATCTCTGTTATAGAAAATCTTCACCACGCTTCTGCTGTGCACTAGAGGTTCTCCACCAAGTTATCTTATTTCATCTGCATATAAGTATGCTTCAAAGTCTTGAGGTTGCTCTTCATATGCTCTTTGATCAATTGCTCTGGAGAACATATTTTGTATTCATTTGATGTCAATTGCGGACGATATAATGGCTCATGTAGAGTTATGTCTGGTTTACAAGCAATCATCATAGTCTTCTCCCTCCATCTGGGAGAACCTCTAGTTTTGGATCTCGCAATGCTTACATTCATAAGTCTTTCATACACTGTTCTTCATCCCAACTTTCAGTTCCTCTGCTTGATTGCTTTTAGTGAGTTCATATCAGGCTGGTAAACTTGTGATTCTTAATATAGTGACTGGTTGTTCTGGCTTCTCTTTCTTTCTTGGAATCTTCATGTTCTTCTTGATGTTTTTCTTTAGCTGTTGGGTCCATGGAGTTTCTTATAGATTCCATCCCCTAAAGATTTCACTTCTTTCTTTCATTATAGAATCATGGATGTGGATGGACAACCAGGGATACTTTAAGGCTTCTCTTCGAAGAAGACTTCTTCTGAGGTTGAACTGAACACGTACTGTCTTTCATGGCTGCTACCATGGATATATACTTCATCATCTTCAATGGATCATAGGATTAGCTCCCTCCTAATCCTTGCTTCATGTATGAGTGCATATAATTGGCTCCCTCCGTCTAATAGAGTCCACGCCTTCGTCTTATTGTCTTTTGTAAAACGTCATAGGTCTTTCTCCAATTTCCTCTTGATTGCCGACTTCTTTCTGTCTTTGCTTCTTCTAAGTCTCTTCATGATTGATTCTGATTTCGCTTATCTTGTAATAGCTTCCACATGATTTGTTTGATGTATTTCATCCTTTCATGTGTATTATCTGACTTGTATAATGATAACAATCCTTATCTTGTTGTTCTTCCATAGGTATAGTTCTTCTTGGAGCATATTATCTTTTAAGAGATAGATATACAAGATATGTACAAAGACTATGCAAACAAGATATGTACAAGAACTAAGAAGAGTATTGTTCACTTGTCTTTAGAAGAAGAAGTCTGTTTTATCCTGCTTGGTCTTCTTAGTAGGTTCCTTTTCTTCGGCTCGAGACAATGATTCTTGTAGTGACCATACTTTCGACAGTTGAAGCATTGTATTTATGAAATATCTTTCTCTTGATTTGGCTTCCTCCTTGAACCAAACTTCCTTTTGTTCCTGAAATTCTTGAATCTTGTTGTGAAGGCTTGATCATCGTATTTCTTTTGGGGTTTCTCTTTTGCACTGATCTTGGATTCTTCTTGAGCACAACAAGTCCACAGTTCTTCAAATGTAGGATACTCCTTTCTCGTGTTCATCCTTGCGGAAAATGCATCCCATGTCTTGGGAAGACCATTGAGTACTATGTTTACCAATTCCTTCTCTGAAATGATCTCTTCAATAGCTTGTAGTTGATCTCTTAGCTGGGAGATCCTCACAAAGTACGATGTTATGCTATCATCATCATTCATCTTCATGTCACAGAGCTCATTCTTTAGACTCATTATTTGTCCAATGTTTCTGACTGAGAAGAGGTTTGTTAAGGCATTGTACATCTTCTTCGATGAGGCAAGATGGGAGATGTAGGGTATCAAGTGGTCTTTTATAGAGTCCACTATGATACTCATGGCATTGATGTCACCGTCTTTGAACTTCTCCATAACTGCAACGTTCTGCGGTTCCTTCTCTTTTCCTTCTTCAAACTCTGGTTCCACAATCTTTCCTTTCACGATATCTAGCACTTTATTCTTGGCAAGGATGAGGTCAATCCTTGTCTTCCAAGATCTGAAGTTAGAAGCTTCGTCTAACTTGTTTTCTGACTTCATAGAGTAAGTCATGGCTGCTTTGACTTGGTCAACCCTAGATCTGACCAAAAACTCAAACTTGACATCTTGGCTTGCTGAGAGTACCAGGAGATGCGCTAGGCTAGGGCGCACTAATTTATCCGAAAATTAGGTCAATCCCTTCACTTAAGGTGCCTCAACGAGAGGATTAGGGTTTCTGCAACTGCACCTGCTAGTAACCCTAGCGGCAGTGCTTTGGTGACTGCTCCTGCTAGAAACCCTAGCGACAATTCTTCAATGAGCTTAATATCCTTATGGCTATGTTTCCTTCCAGCGGTTAGACTGAATGAAGGAGGTGTGGGTCCATAACCTGTTAGAATATAATGGATGTGCTCGTTTTACCATTGATAATATCGCTATTGTCACCCAACCATAGGTCGAAGCCACCCTCCGAGCACCTTAACCTTGACAGAGAATCACTCTGGAAGCAAACCCTAAGCTAGATAGCCAAACAAAGGGTAGCGCTCCTTTCCCCAAGGATAGCGCACCAACAAGAGCTGATCAGATAGTCCAAACCCTAACCAAGAGATAGTCCAAGCCAAACGTGATCTGCTAGCTGCAGCAGCTGCAATGGCAACTCTCCTCCAAACCTGCGCACAAAACTGGGCACTGCAGTGCGCAC
>ML829231.1:96816-108715 GCA_009831015.1 Picea engelmannii | reverse complement strand
CCAAGGATAGCGCACCAACAAGAGCTGATCAGATAGTCCAAACCCTAACCAAGAGATAGTCCAAGCCAAACGTGATCTGCTAGCTGCAGCAGCTGCAATGGCAACTCTCCTCCAAACCTGCGCACAAAACTGGGCACTGCAGTGCGCACAAGTGTTGCTTTGCAATTCTGAGACTGCCTACTAGAATGAAGACTAGCCTCCTGTATTTATAGTAATTCTGGCTAACTGCTTGGGCCGACTTCTCATTCTGGGTATCTGTCTGTTCAATATATATTATTTCTTCTGGCCGACTTCTTCTCTTGGAGGCTAATAACCTAATACAAGTTATCTTCTTGAGCCAACATGTCTTCTAGGGTTATTAGCCAACTCATTAGGGTTTCTTCTTGCTTCCCGGAGTATTCTATTCTCGTTAGGTTTACACGTGGAGGTAAATACCTCCTGCAACTACCATAATATCAACATGCGACATGTTGGAAAAGACCCTTAGGGGTCAGCGACAGTAGGAGGCTGGAGAAGAAAACCCACAGTGGCTTGAAGCAGACTTAAACATACTAATAGACCTGTCCAAGAGGGGCCGCAACCACTTAGAAGACTGAACAAAAGAGCCGCAGAAATACCTCAGACAAGAACTCGGTTAGGAGAGAGTGAGTGTGTTGAGTGAGGTAAGGTCTCTCTAATTTATAGTTTTGGTAGGTAGGTTAGGGATAGCTTAAAGTCCTAATATTGGGGTTAGGTCTAAACCCTAATATTTAAACAAATAATATTTTAACCTCTTAAAATATTAAAAGACAAGTCAAAGGTCAACAAAGAAAATTAAGATAAGTCAAAGAGAGGGTTTTAAGATCAAGGCTGCCAACTTCTTTAGGAAGAAGTAAACACCCAAACAACTCAAGCAAAAGGTGGGGTTACATAATAAAGCGTTAAGTCCTTCTTTAATGGCAATTTTGTCGACATGAAACTCATGATATAACTTATAAGCTTTTGTCATCCCAACATACGAGGAAAGTCAATGATGTGATCATTTCCTTCTCCTTAACTGCTCCTAGGTCACATGGACCATCTCGGGAGAGAAGAAGGTCACACATCATCTCGGCTTGGTACTCAACCAAGAAATTGCTTAGTCCTAGACCAGGATACCCTAGAACGCACCTGGGGGCCCTAGATCACAACTAGGGTCTTATCCACCAAGGTACACAACCAAGGATCAATCCAAGCACGAACAGGATTCCCTGGAACACATCCAGGGGCCCTAGAACACATCTAGGGACTTATACTATCAAACTGCTTGGTCCTTGACCAAGAACCTCAACAATACACTAGGGGCCCTCACTAGGGTCTTTTTCCATGGCTCTAACTGCTTGGTCCCAGACCAAGAACCCCAGGAGTGTACCGGGGGCCCCAGATCTTAACTAGGGTCTTTGCCATCCTCCTGGAGAATGGCTCTTGCAGTTGCATTAATTTTAACAGGGGCAACTTCAGGAGGGCGGTTTAGGAAGAGTCCAACTTGAGGAGGGCAGCTTGGAGGCTAGCTTGAGGAGGGAAACTTGGAGGCCAACTTGAGAGAGGGAAGCTAGGAGGGCTACTTAAAAAGAATAACTTCTGTAGCTGCTCAAAATTCAACACTCCCTCTCAACAATGAGGGTATTGTTCATGCATCCATTTTCACACAGTTATTTCTAGTCATTGCACATGATCATTAACTTGTTGACAGGATCAATATATCACAAGAAGTTTCGTAACCTAATGTAGATAAGGATCATGGAACATGATCATCCAGTTCTCCTTAACCATGGTCAACTGCTAGAGTTATTTCACTTAGGGTGGCCAGTCCCTAAGGAATGCTCATAGCTCATCATGAAGACCTAGGAGAACTTTTCACATTTCCTTGTCTTGAATTTTGCTTTGACACACAAAGCTCACAAGACTTCTCTTGACTTTTGCTTGGACACACAAAGCTCACATGACTTCTCTTGACTTTTGCTTTGACACACAAGGCTCACAAGACTTGACTAGGCTCACAGAGGTTGTACGTTCCCCCTGACTTTTGCACTAGTCTATCTATGCTCACAGAGGTTGTACGTTCCCCCTGACTTTTGCACTAGACTGTCTATGCTCACAAAGGTTGTACGTTCCCCCTGACTTTTGCATTAGACTTACATCTTGACTTTTGTCTTTACAAGGCTTCTATCTTTGCCTTGGCTTGACTCACAAGATCATATAGCATCTCTTTCGTCTTGACTTTTGGTTTGACTCACAGAGGTTGTATGCTCCCCCTGGCTTTTGTCAATACCTCACAAGATTGGTTGATTCTCCAAATCTCCCTGGCTAGCTTTAGGGTGGCCACTTAAGGCCTCTCATTGGAGAATGTCTTCTAATGCTGCTATTCCCTCTCAGTGAGGGACACATTTTTTGCCATACCAAGCTTGTCTCGGAAGTACACAAATTTTCAAAGAGACAGAGGCTTAATCAAAATATTTGCTATTTGCTCATCAATACGAATGTACTGCAGCTTGATGGTACGTCTTTGGACCATGTCTCTGATGAAATGATATTTCATCTCAAAATGCTTTGATCTGTCATGGAAGACTGGGTTCTTTGTGAGCTTTAAATAGGTCTGGTTATCACAATGGATAACAGTTGTTTCTAAACTCTTGAAACAACCCAGACATAAGCTTTCTCAGCCATACTGCTTCTTTGCTTGCATTAATGGCTGCTATATACTTTGCTTCAGCTGTACTCTGTGTTATGGAGCCCTGTTTCTTGCTCGAGCAAGATATCATAGTTGAACCCAAGCTAAAACAGTATTCGGAAGTACTCTTCCGGTCCACTGAGCTCCCAGCCCAGTCTGAATCAGCATAACCATGAAGCAACACTCCTCCATTGGAAGTGTATCTAAGTCCATATGCAATGGATCCTCTCAAATATCCGAGGATATGTTTAGCAACAATCCAATGTCTGTGTCTCGGCTCAGACACGAACTGACTCAAGGTGCTTACAGTAAAACATATATCTGGGCTTGTATGGATCAAATACATTAAGGATCCAATAAGCTGCCTATACAAGGATGGGTTCACCAAGTTCGATCCAAAATCTGACTCATGTAACTTCTTTAAGTTAGATACCATGGGTGTAGACATAAATTTACAGTCTAACATACCAAATCTGTGCAATATATCAACTGTATACTTTCCTTGGGAAAGGAAAATTTCATCTGATCTTTGCCATACCTCCAAACCAAGGAAGTAATGCATGAGTCCAATGTCTTTCATTTCAAATTCAAAAGTGAGCTCCCTCTTACACTGAGCTATCAGTTGTTCCTCTCCAGTAAGGAACAAATCATCAACATATAGAAGCAAAATTAGGGGATGATTTTCTATTACCTTGAAATACAGGTTGGGATCAACTGCACTCTTGGAGAAATCCAAGCTTTGACGATAACTGTCAATTCTCGCATACCAAACCCTTGGTGTCTGTTTCAGCCCATATAGTGCTTTCTTTAATTTGCACACATGTGATTCTTTTCTATGAACCACGAAACCCTATAGTTGTTCTATATATACCTCTTCCTCAACTTGACCATTGAGGAAAGCAATCTTTACATCCATTTGGTGAAGTTTCCAACCCATAACTGAAGCGAGGGATATGATGGTCCTGATGGAAGTGTACCTTGCAACAGGTGCGAATGTTTCATCATAGTCAATACCTTCCTTTTGAGAAAAACCACGAGCCACAAATCTCTCTTTGTATTTCTCAATACTTCCATCAACTGCATGCTTGATTTTGAACAACCATTTGGAAGTAACCATAGATTTTCCTTCCGGTCTTGGAACTACTTCCCATACATCATTTTTCATGATGGATTGATATTCTTCCACCATTGCATCTTTCCATATTTGCTGCTTAGCAACATCCTCATAGATGGTGGGCTCTGCATCGCTAATCAGAGCCATAAGAGCCACATAACCTGAATATCTTTGAGGTCTATTACTCTCTTTGAAAATACCTGAAGGAGCTGCATGTTTTTCTGCCTCTCGCAGAATATCTCTACACCAGGTAGGCTTCCTCTTAGCAGGAGGTACCTCCATAAGTATCTCTATCTGTTCTACTGGTCACAGTATCAACTTGATCCAATGGCTCTTTAGGTTCCTCTATCTCTGTATCTTGCTGCAATTCTTTAGATTGCTTAAATGCAACTTCTTCATGAAAAGTTACATCCCTGCTTACCTCGATATATCTTTGGCTTGGAACATAGATTTTTTAGGCCTTGGATGTTTCATTGTACCCAACAAAAATTCCTTTCTTCCCAAAAGGCTCCATCTTTGTTCTTTTCTCTTTCGGCACATGTATGTAAACTGGACATCCGAAAATCCTCAGGTGTCCCACTTCTGGCTTTTCGCCAGTGAATGCTTCTTCTGGAGTCTTTTCCCCCAGAATAGCATGAGGACTTCTATTCTGAATATAAACTGCAGTGCTTGTGGCTTCTGCCCAAAGTGATGTGGGAAGGTCCCGATCACACATCATAGCTTTAGCTGCCTCACAGATTGTTCTGTTCTTTCTCTTAGCAATCCCATTCTGCTGAGGGTTATAAGGCACAATTAGTTATCTCTTGATTCCTACTTTTTTACAGAAGTCATCAAACTGACGAGACTCAAATTCACCACCATTATCAGTCCTCAAAGCACGTATATGATTTCTAGTTTGGTTTTCAATCAATGGTTTGAATTCTGGAAATTTACTAAAAGTTTCATTCTTTGCCTTTAGAAAGTAGACCCATGATTTTCGAGAGAAGTCATCTATGAAAATTACGTAATAAAGACATTCGTTCAAGGAAGGAGATGACATAGGCCCACATATGTCTGAATGTATCAAATCCAAAATTCCTTTAGACCTTGAGTTACTGTTAGGAAAGGATTTCTTTATGTTTTTACCAAGAATACAACCTCTACAGATACCATCATGATCAAATTGAAAGGTAAGCATTCCTCTTACCATTTTCTGAAGTCCGGGGAGTGCTTTGTAGTGAAGATGTCCAAACCTCCGATGCCACAACTCAGATGGACTAACTGAAGCATGAACCAGTGCTTGGATATGTCCTGGAAACTTGTAAAGACCTCCCTCTATAACTCCAATCACAATTGTTGAACTTAGCTCTTCATTCTTTGGCCATAAGAGAGCTTTCTTGTCCATAAAGATTACCTTGTAACCTTTATCTTCCAAGACTGCAATGGAGATAAGATTCTTCTTTAAACCAGGAACACATATAATTTTCTCAATGTGTAACTCACCTCTAGATTGGAGCTAAAAAGATGCTGAGCCAAGTCCTTTGATTGCATAGCTGGCATTATCTCCAAGTTCTACCTGAGCAGAGAACTTCTTCTCTTTGAAGTTCACAAGGACTCCTTTATTTCCAATCATGTCCCTGGAAGCTCCACTATCTACCAACCAAGATTCAACACCGCTTGTAAGATAACCAGAAATTGCTGAAATAAGATAGTATTCCCTCCTGGTCTCTTGATTACTGGAAGCCCTTTTTGTCTTCGTTCTTCGAGACTCATCTTCTGTAGCAATAGAAGCATGATATTTGCCCTTGTGCCCTTTTTTGATCTTTGGACAATCTTTGGCAAAATGCCCGCTTTCTCTAATAGTTGAAGCACTTCACCCTTGTCATATCAAATTCTTTCCTTTTGAAGCTACCTTTGCTTTTCTCCTTCTGAGGAAACTTCTTCTGAGGAGCAAATCTTCTCCCTCTCCTTGTCCTTGCTGCTAGAGCAAGGTTTTCTTCCTTTGAAGTACCTTTTCGACTCTGAATTCTCCCTTCTTCTTGCAGACAATCATGCCACAACCTTTCAAAGTCTGACTGGTTTTCACGAGCATTTATCCCGGCCATAAATGTCTCCCAAGAAGATGGAAGACCATCCACAACAGTCTGGACAAGATCATCATCATCTACCGTTATACCAATGACCAGCCGCTGATCCCTTTACTGAGAGATCTTTGTGAAGAAAGAGGCTACAGAGTCATCCTTCTCCATCTTGAGAGTTTGAAGCTTATTCTTTAGAACCCTCTTTTGACTGGGCGCCTTCTTTTCATAAAGATTGGATAGAGTGTCAAAACTCCTTTGTAGTCTCTAGAGGTGCTATAACAGACATGATATTATCTTTGACTGAATCAAATATGATTCGCTTTGCCCTTGCCTGATTATTCTTGAAGGCTGTCCTTCCTGCATTGGAGGTGGGCTCTTCTATTGTACTGGTCACAAAGTTGTCCAAGTCATATTCTTTCAGAATATTCAGGACTCTGGCTTTCCAAACATTAAAGTTTGAAGCCCCTTCAAGTCTGTCCTCAGGCCTTACAAAAATAGAAGACATCTCTGCAAGTACTGTGCTTGAATAGCTTCTAAGGATCTGTGCAAGCTCTAGCAGACTGCAGAACTGAGCTCTTTCACGCCCTAGAGCTCTGATACCATGTTGATTTTTCAAGCATAAACAGATACAGAAGATAACAATAGTGTTCTTTTAAAACTTTAGCAGATAAACTGAAGCATAAGAACAATCATTCATAGAGACACAAGTTTTTATCCTTGGAAACCTTCAAGGGGAAGAAAACCCAGCAAATTTCTGTGATATATCGATCAGTCAAACAAGTGCAATGAACTGACAAGACTCTTCTTAGAAATAGCACTAAGACAATAGTTCTTACTGTTGTTACAGAACTGTTTTGTTGCTGCTTGTTGGGTGCCCCAAATCTGTCCTTAAGGCTGTCTCAGAACTGCCTTTAAGGATGCCTCAGATTGCTGCTCAGAACATATTTTTTCCATCCTCAGAAAAGACCCTTAGATGCTGTTCAGAACAACCTATAGTTGCTGTTCAGAACACCTTCTGTTGCTGTCAAAAACACCTCCAGAACAGAGTATATTTGCTGCTATAGAACAACCTCTTATATGCTGCCCAGAACTGAGTTATCAGCTGCTACAGGATAGAGTAGATGGATGCTGCTAGAATAGATTAGTTGCTGCCTTAGAATAGGCCTTGCTGCTGCCTCAGAGTAGCCTATGCCACTCCCTCAGAATAGCTCTAACTGCTGATCAGAATAAGTGAACTAATCTGATGTAAAACTGATATATAAAACTGAACAAGAAACTGATATATGAAGACTGATGTGAAGAGAGGGTGCCTCCCTCTCTTTATATAGGATAGAGTCTAGGTTAGGTAGCTTTAGGTTTGGGCCACCTCCTAGGTTAGGATAGGATAGGATTTAGGTTAGGACAACTAGGTTAGGGCTGACCTAGGCTGACCTGGAAAGGGGGCAACTTCAGGAGGGAGGTTTAGGAAGAGGCCAGCTTGAGGAGGGCAGCTTGGAGGCCAGCTTGAGAAAGGGAAGCTAGGAGGGTTGCTTGAAAAAAATAACTTCTGCAGCTGCTCAAAATTCAACAGTGAGGGGTAAGGACAAGATCCCTCCCCCTCTTGCTGAGGTCGAAGAAGTTGTTTAGGCCAAGCTAAGGGAATAACACACTAGGAGGGCTTGAGAACCGAATTTAAAGGTTAGGGGTCTTCTCTTACCATCTCCTTCCACGAATCCCATGTAGGTTGGCAGTGGGCACCATGTTCCTCTGAGACAACCTTGAGCTTCCTGACCTTACTCTTGAGAGTGCCTGGTTCAGAGTTGATTCCACACTTTTCATCTGGTTCAGGACAGTTGGTGGTCGACTTAGGGCAGTTCGTGCTGAGTGTCGGCTATTCCCCCTTCCTAATAAGATATTTCTAGATGAGGATCTCACTCGGTCCCAAGTTGCAGAGTTAAAACACTCCAAGTAGGGAAATGGGCGCTTATTCGTAACTTTAGGGCCATCATGCAAGATTCCCCTCCCACTGGCTACTCTTGGCCCGTGGCCTCTAAATGAAGGTCTTGTTGGGGGAGGTGACAGGGTTTGTGTATCTTAGTAGGTTGCTGGAACGACAACTAATCTTTCGGGTCATCTCCGAGCATGATCTCTGATGCTCTTGGTACATCTGATGTTCTCTTTATGATCAAGACTCATGCGAGGCCTGTATGGCCACTCCCAAACATAGTAGGTTATAATTGGTTTTTGGCTTGTAGACAGGAGACCCGATATTTAGGAGGAGTTTCTTGTCTAACTAGGGACTCTTTTTAGGGTAGGGTTTATCTAGTGGCTTTAGACTAGTTTTCTTGGTTCATATGGATTTGACTCAGTGGCTTTGCCTCTCTTCCCAGAGACATTTATGTGGCAGTTTGTTAAATCCCCCCTATTTCATCGTAGTTTGCTATTCATAGTGACTTAGACAGAGACCCCTATTTGGACCTACACGCTAGCATTATTCAGTACTTGATGATGGGAGATGTCATTTTACTGGGTGACTTCAATGCCCGTACCAGAGCTCTTTAGGTCCCTCTCCACCACTGCTCAGTGGACATGTATTGCATTCAGGAAATTGATCCATATTTAATAGGACTCTAGCGGCTATCTGATGATGTTTTGGGGCCTCTTACAGGTTATGGCGGGCACCCCTTACAACTTGGTGAATCTCATGAATTATTGATCCTAAACGGCCTTCACTGCTTCCCAGAGTCTTGCTTCTTCACTTGCCGACCTCACAGTGGAGGGGGGAGTGTAGTAGACTATGCCCTGTCCAGTGAGTCTCTACTCCCCTTCCTCCATTTCACGTTGACTCCCATCACCTTGGTTGACCATGCTCTTCTATCTTTCTTACTTCTAGTTGACACCCCTCCTCCTGGCCCACCTCGGACAACCTTTTTCTTTGATGAGGGTGATCTTGACATCTTTACTTCCCGCCTTCGTCAAATGCTCCCATCTAAGTCCCAATTCTCACACCTCGATTCTGTCGATGCCAAATACACCTGCCTTTCATCCACCATTTGGGAAGTTTCTCTTCAGTCCTACCCCCATCACACTAGACCCGTCTCACCTTCCCTAAAAACTAGATCCTGTCCCATGAAAAAATGGTATGACAACGAGTGTAAACTCCTCCATAGTCAACTTAGGCATGGCTTCAGTCACACTCACCCTTCCTACCCTCATCTTAAGGCTTCCTACTATCGCCTTCTCCGCCACAAGAAGCGTCTTTTCATTACCCAAAAGACACGTGAGTTGACTGCTTCCCTTATGGGTTCCCCTAAAAATTTTTGGCACACCTTCTTCCCTTGTTACTCTCCTTTTCCTCCCGATCTAAAATCCATGTTTGCTCATACCACTTCCCTTTACAATGTCCCTGGGTAGTCGACAATCTAGGTTACCTCTACCCCCCCCTTCTTGTTACCTATTTTCATACCGAGATATCCAGGTGGCCATTTGGATGATGGACACTAGCAAAGTAGCGGACAAAGAAGGGTTACAGGCAAAACTCTTCAAGCAGGGTCTTCATGCTATTGATAACTACCTAGCCGATTTGTCCAACCATGTGGTCTACACTGGTTTCCCACAATATTGGTCACATCACATTATTCACCCGATCCACAAATTAGGCTCTAGTACGGATCCCAACAACTATAGGACAATCATGGTTGGCCACAATTTTTCAAAACTCTATGCTACAATCCTCCATTTGAAGCTCTCTAGGGAGCTTGAGAGGAGACAACTTAGAGCTAGAGGATAGGTTGGATTCCAACCTGAGCACCAGACTATTGATCACATTCTTACACTTTGGGCCATCATTGAGGAGTTGCAGCATCATTCTTCAAAATTTTACTGCTGCTTTGTGGACTTTTGGAAAGGTTTTGATTTTGTCCCTTGAGAGGCTTTGTTCCAGAGACTTTGAGACATTGCTGTCTCAGAGACCTTGCCAAGTCCCCAATGAAGTCCCTGGCAGTTTGGGTATGTTTCCCAAGGGTCCCCAAGTCCCCGAAACACCTGAACGGTGGGTACGGAGGTATTGTTTTTGAGGGGGACGGGTTTCCGTGCAACATATATAATTCTGCACTATTTAGAAACGATGGCCTTCCTTCAAAGATTCTCTCCCTTATGTCACAGATGAAAAAATCATATGAAGTGACCCCTTCCCAGGAGAGAAAGGTCAAACCCCCTGCAGACTTCCAGTTTTCCATGATCCATCCTTTTAAGGTGTTTTTCTGAAGGCCAGAAACTCATAAACCTGCATATTAGGCTCTTTGCCCAGAGCTTGGCCAGCTCCCCGGTGATCCCCATAGGATCAATATAAATCAAAGGCTTGGATTCTCTCTTCTTCAGGCAGCCCGTTTTTCGCAACATGGATCCTGCTTCTCTTCAGGCTTTGTCCTAGAGGTAAGCCATTAGGGTCTTCCTATGACAGGAGATCGCAGCTCATGGGCAGCATTTCCTTGAAATTTATGGGGTTGGGTTCCACAGGCTATTCAGCTCTCTCTGCTCTGCTTACGTGTCACTAACATACTAAGTGACTTATATATAATTCACTCAATACATTCTATATTTTCGTGTTATACCCTAACACAAACGGGAAAATGGTAAACCTAGTTTGCATATATGAATGATTAGGGGTTGAAGTGTTTCCTGAACTTCTTGTTGTGGATATTATTGGATGTTTCTGACAGAACCAAAGATGTTGGCAGAATTACTCCTTTTAATCGTTTTATTGCTTTCAAGCCTCCTTTTCAGATGCTGACAATTTCAAGCAAGATAGTTTTTCAATTCCTAGCCTCATTAAGAAACAATTGCAAATTAGATTTACAACTTCACAAAGTGTATTTAGTTACTTTAGCCCTTTTACTATCTAGCTGTTGCTCTTGTTTTCTGTAGATCCTTGAATTGAGTTGCCGTTCACAGCTCGAGTTGAAATCATCATCTCTTGTTACTATGATCAACTTTCTCCGAGGGATTGTTGAGTCTTGCCATGAAGCAGCTTGGAGTAATTCAACCGTTCTGAAAGATGTTATCGGTAATGGTAGCAGAAATAAAATGGCAGTGGAGGCATTGCAAGTCCTTACGTGAGATCTTCTTTGCATTATCTTTGTTCTGTCTTAATTTTCTTTTGTTTTCAGTCTCAACTCTTACCTTGTCTTATAAATGACACACACCATATTTTATGTTTAACTACTTTTTAGTTTTTCTTGTACTTGACTGGTAGTCTAATGATAATTTATTTTGACAGACATGTTATACATGAAAATGGAGGGAATATGTCTCCATTTGAGGTTACATTAACATTGGATTTTCTTCTACGTCTACTGTCATACTCGAATCTTGAAGCATCATCCACTGCATGGGCAAACATTAAAAAAGTGCAGCCCACAAAAAACTATTTTAGGAGTCAGAATGTGGAAAATGAAATTGAGCTCCAGACATTGGTTTTTGTTGCCCTAGGCAACCTTTTTGCTCGTACTGGGTCTATAGTGTCAAGAGAAACATGGAAATCAACAATTGAGGTATGGAATAGTTGTGACAAGCTGCCAAACATGACCTTGCATGTATAATTGCCTCAAGAACTAATATATTAATTTGACTTAGGCCCTGAGGAAAGTGATGGATTTTCTGGCATCTAAGTCCCACCTGGAAGAAGACAATGTCATGTCCAGGTAAGCTTACATATGATTATTATTTTCAAGGAGTTCAGGGGAGCTTAACTTGTCCGAGAGTAGAGATGTTCTGAAGACTGTCTACATGGGTCCACAGGTACTATGCTGCTGTTCTTCGTTGTCTGCAGTTAGTGTTGTCAGACTCAAAAGGCCCTGTTGCAGAGCATGTAAGACCATTCACAATGTTCCAGGGTCAATTGTCTCTGCAGCATCCAGATTAGATCGATCTGATAGTCAGTTTTTCTCTGGTGTGCATTTTCTTCCTGATTTTGGATATATTCTTAAATATTAAAGCTTATTTTGTGTTACAGGTGCCAGGTTTTGTGGCAGCATTGGGGATGTTTTTTACTTATGG
>ML829231.1:81577-96581 GCA_009831015.1 Picea engelmannii | reverse complement strand
AATCAAAAGTGGAGTAGCATTCACCTGTTTCTCTTGCAAATCCTCTAGTATCTTCCTGAGCCACACAATCTCCTTTGTCACCTTTGCAGCAGCCATATATTCAGCCTCTGTAGTGGAATCTGCTGGAACAGACTGTTTGCGTGATCTCCAAGAGATAGCAACTGATACAAGACTCATGAGGTATCATGAAGTAGACACTCCATTCTCCTTATCCCCATCAAAGTTTGAATTTGTATGTTCAACTAGTTAGAAGTCATCCACCTTAGAGTATTTGAGCCTAAAGTCTTGAGTTCCCTTCAAGTACTTTAGAACGTTCTTTGCAGCACACTGATGTCCATCACAAGTTTTTTGCATGAACCTAGAAAGGATCCCAACTGCAAATGAAATGTTTGGTCTGGTAGTAGTAAGGTAGATAAGACTCCCCACAAGCTGTCTATATTTAGTTGCATCCTCAAATTCATCCCCTTCTTTTGATTTTAGCTTCAGATTTAGTTCCATTGGAGTAGAGAGAGGATTACAATCAGTCATGCCAAATTTGTTCAACAGTTCTCCAATGTACTTCTTTTGGGAGATGAATACATGCTTTGAATTCTGAGTTATTTCAATACCCAAGTAGTAGTGAAGATATCCGATGTCTGTCATCTCAAAATATTTCTTCAATTCTTTCTTTATGGATGCAATATTTGCTTCATTGTTCTTTGTTATCAAAGGATCATCTACACACACCACCAGATATACAACAGTTTTGCCAACTTTCTTGGCAAACAAAGTTGCATCATCAAGATTAAAATGTTTGAAATTGATCTTCAAAAGATGCTCAGTTAACTTTTCATACCATGCACGAGGTGCTTTCTTTAGGCCATACAGAGACTCGATGAACATGCATATCTTATGTTCTTGACCTTTCACAACAAATCCTTTTGGTTGAGACATAAATATTCTCCTTCAAGTCTCCATTCAAGAAGGCTGTCTTCACATCCATGTGATGGATCTTCCACCTATTCTATGCAGCCAAAGCCAACAATGCACAAATTGTAGCCCATTTTGCCGCGGGAGCAAAAGTCTCCTCATAGTCTATGCCTTCTTTCTGTGCATATCCTTTGCTACAAGCCTCGCCTTATGCTTGTCAAGTGAGCCATCTGATTTGTACTTGTTCTTGTAGACCCACTTGCAGCCAATTGGTTTGGTTTCGAAGGGAGGATCCATCAGCTTCCATGTCCCATTCTTGATGAGAAACAACTTCTTCAAAGTAAGTTGGTTCAATGTTAGTAGATAAATTCAATTCACAATCAAATGAAACATCCATATCATTTAGATTACTTGATTCTGAATTATCTACATCACCTGAATCTTAATCACCTCCATCTTGTCTTGTAGAACTTTTGGTTCCTGTCTTTCCAACTTCATCGGGATGAACACTTTCAAGTATCTTTATGAGCCACTTTGGTGCACCTTTCTGAGATGGTCCAGGTTGCTCCATTGATTGATATGGTGCTGCATTCCCATCAAGGTTTAGCCTTTCGATCCTCTCAATCACATCGTCCAATTGAACTCCTTGTTCTGATGAAGTGGCTAGATCTTCTTCATGAAGGGGAGATGGAACTTTAAAAGGAGATTCTAGAGATTGATCCAAGATAGGGATCCCCCCTTCAAGCTGTGGATTCTCATCGTCAAACTCATGATATGTCTTTATATGGGTGAATTTATCCAGATGATCAAGTTGTCGCTCAATAGTCTTGTTATTCTTGGTGGATTCAAGAAAAATCACAATTGTGGAATGAATGAACTTCTTGTTTACCTCATTGTAAAGACGATATACCTTGGTGGTATTTGAGTACCCCAAGAAGATGCACTTTTGACTCCTTGCACCAAGCTTGTTTCTTTGCTAAGGAATTAAGGCATAGCAGGTGGAACCAAAAACCCTGAGATGCCTCACTGAAGGAATGCAACCATTACACATTTCACAAGGTGTCTTGTTGCCAAGAGCATGAGATGGACTCCTGTTTCTCACATACACTGCACATAGAACTACATCAACCCAAAACATCATTTTCACATTCTTGAAAAATAACATTGAATGTACCATGTTGAAGAGTGTCCTATTCATTCTTTCTGCTATATCATTCTGCTGAGGATTGTATGGAACAGTGGTTTGATGTTTGATTCCACGTTGACAAAGATAGTTTTCAAATTCATTACAAGTATATTCCCTGCCATTATCAATACAAAGAGAACTAATGCTAGATTGTGTTTCATTTTCTATCCATACATCAAAGTTTTTAAATGTTTCAAATGCTTGAGACTTATGTTTCAACAAGTAAACCCAACACATCCTGGTGTAGTCATCAATAAAAGTCATGGTATATTTATTACCAAAAGCAGATGGAACTGTTTAACTTTTATGACATAAATATCTTAGATTAACCAACAAAACACAATAAACTTCAGATCTGAATACTAGCTGAGAAAATACACATTTTATGTCATAAACACAAATAACAACATGCTTAGAACAACTACACAAAAGACAACAACAAATTGCCCTGGAAACCCCATTCCTCGGGGAAAATCAGCAAAGCAGGAGATTTCTTTTCTTATTACTCAACATGGTTTACAAATACATTACAGTGTATCTATCTTCAACTATCTCCTGAAGATATAGGAAATCGACTCTCCCTTCTCAAGACTGTACGAACTCCTGAAATCGACTCTCTTGCACAGGCTGACTGATTCATATTGCTGTACGGACACCTTTTGGCCCTCTCTAGCTGTCCCAACTGTTAATTTATTGAGCTTGATTTATGCGGATTATTTCTTTAATTTCTTCAACACTTTAAATAAAACTTGATCTTTCAACCAACAAAAGATAGACACTTGAAATGATGAACAATAGTAGAAGTACTCAAATAGAATCTTACACATGCACAAGAGTTTACCCTGGAGAAACCCAAGAAGGGAGAAAACTCCAGCAAACAATCTTTCTTTATTTGCAGATAATGTGTAAGATCATATACAATAAACCACCATGAAAAATACCTGACTGTATGACCAGCAAACAACGAAATACTTCGCTGTCTTTTACTGCTGTTATAAACCAGCACTACTAGCAAAAATCCTTTGCTGTACTTTTACACAGTAAATTATACTTTGCTACCTTTGCAACTGTGTATATCAGCTGCAATAAATTAACTCCAGCGCTGCCCTTTCTCACTGTGTAGAATAATAAACAGCAGACTCATATGCTGCCCACTCTCATTCACCTGCAAACAATCTCCTTCCCTCCACTCTTGCGCTGCATAACAAGTGAATGATGAAGAGGGGTCGAACTCTGTATATAAAAGGTGCAAGAGGGAGAGATGAGTGAACTCGAATTAGGGACAGCATGCTGGTCTTTACAACTCAACTCGAATTGTAACTTGACTTGTGACTAGACTTTGCATGGCAACTTGCCCTTGAGACTTGGATTTGCATGGCATGACAATTCAACATGCCAATTTGACATGCCAACTCGACATGCAACTTGAGTTTAAACAACTTGAACTAGACATGCAATTCGACTTTTACAACTTGAGTTAGGCAACTCGAATTTCTTTTCATGGTGGATAATGTTACACGTGCCAACACACTAGATCAATACATTTACATTATTTACATTGTGAATTTTCTTTAAACTCAGTTCACTAAATCAATTAATTTTTCTGTTAACTGATTCTGCTAGGTTTTCTTCACAAATAATACACAACAAAAAATAATATCCGGGAACTTAACAATAAAAGATAACACCAATCACATCACATATAAACAAGTAATTTTTGGACAATTCGTCCTTGGAAAAACCCACCAGTGCAACAGATTTGTATTTTATTATTATTGAGTAGGAAAATATAGAGATCTCTTACAATAAAATCAGCCCAGCCAAATACAAAACCTCCTCAACAAATGTATGGCACCCTTCTGCAAATCCTCCTGATCAGATCTGTAGGAAAAGACCTTTGCAATGCTAAAGATATGTGCCAATCTCAATGTAGAAGCCTCCTCTGTCTCCCTGCAAACTCTCTTTCTAAACCCTCAAGCAATTCTCCTCTTTCTCTCTTCAGAAAATTGCCTCTCTCTTGTGCATAATGCACCCCTCAACAAGTTGATCTCCTTTTTACTCAATGAGCAAGTGAGAAACCCTATCTCCAAAAGGATGGAGGGCCAAGATTGATCCTCATATATCTCATGAGATCAATGGTCAAAATTAAAAGACCGCAACTTAAATTATTTCTCACTTTAACTTTATAAAAAGTACTCATTAAGTCAACATTAAAATATAACCCATTTAATGTACTTTTTCCTAAGTACAATTTTAAGAAAAATATTAACCCATCAACTTGGATAAGTTTCATTGTCCTCCTCCATGCTAGGATGCGATGCATGGTGAAGACCTTCCTTGCTATCCAATCTCAACATGCATAAGGAAGATTGTTTGTTTCTAGCTCATAGGAATTGTACATTCAACCTAACTTTTGCTAGATGCCTTGACTTTTGCTCATGGCTCACAAGGCTTGACTAGGCTCACAGAGATTGTACGTTCCCCTTGACATTTGCACTAGTCTTTCTATGCTCATAGAGGTTGTACGTTCCCCTTGACTTTTGCACTAGACTGTCTATGCTCACAGAGGTTGTACGTTCCCCCTGACTTTTGCATTAGACTTACATCTTGACTTTTGTCTTAGACTTACAAGGTTTCTTCCTTTGCCTTGGTTAGACTCACAAGATCATATAGCATTTCGTTCATCTTGACTTTTGGTTTGACTCACAGAGGTTGTACATTCTCCCTGGCTTTTGTCTATTCCTCACAAGATTGGTTGATTCTCCAAATTTTCCTGGCTAGCCTCAGGGTGGCCCACATGGCCTCTCATTGGAGAAAGACTGTCGATGTTGCCAAATTTAACACTCCCTCTCAGCGAGGGAGTCATTCTCAGCCACACCAAGCTTGCCTCTCCGCTGCACAAACTGTCTCAATGGCAATGGCTTGGTCAGGATATCAGCTACCTGCTCGCTCGTGGCTATGTACTGTATCTTTACAATTTTTGTCTGGACCATGTCTCTGATGTTATAGTATTTCATGTCAATATGCTTTGACTTGTCGTTAAATACTGGGTTCTCTGTCAATTTTATGCAACTTTGATTATCACAGTGAACCACCGTCGTCTCTAGCTTATCACCAAACAACCTAGAAACCAATTTTTCGAGCGATACTGCTTCCCTGCTATCATCACTTGCTGCAATGTACTTAGCCTTTGCTGTACTCTGTGCAATGGATTCCTGTTTCCTGCTTGACCATGAGATCATAGCAGATCCTAAACTGAAGCAGTATCCGGAAGTACTCTTCCGGTCCACTGGGCTTCCTGCCCAGTCAGTGTCTGCATACCCATGCAAAAACAAACCACCACTAGATGTATATCTTAGACCATAGGTAATGGTCCCTCTGATATATCTCAAGATGTGCTTTGCTGGCACCCAATGTTTTGTCTCGGTTCAGCCATGAATTGACTCAATGCAATCTCTGCATAGCATATATCTGCCCTGGTATGGATCGTATACATCAATGATCCGATCAACTGCCTATACATGGTGGGATCCACCAAATCTGAACCTGTATCAGAATCATGCAACTTCCTCATGTTGGTAATCATCAGAGTAGACATGGATTTACAATCCATCATACCAAACCTCTTTAACACATCCATTGTGTATTTACCTTGTGCCGGAAATATCTCGCCCTGTCTTTGCCACACTTCCAATCCTAGGAAGTAATGCATCAAGCCTAAGTCTTTCATCTCAAATTCTGAGATTAGCTCCCTCTTACACCAGGCTATTAGCTCTTCATCTCCTGTCAGAAAGAGATCATCAACATATAGGATTAATATAACAGGGTGGTTCCCTGTTACCTTGAAGTACAGATTCGCATCGACATCACTTTTCTGAAAGCCCAAGCTTTTAAGAAAGCCATCAATCTTGTCATACTAAACTTTGGGAGCCTTCTTAAGACCATACAAGGCCTTCCTTAGCTTGCATACATGAGTGTCTTTATTATGCAGTACAAAATCATCTAGTTGTTCCAAAAAGACCTCCTATTCAACCTTTCCATTCAAGAATGCTGTATTTACATCCATCTGATGTAATTCCCATCAAGAACTGAAGCTAATGCAATAATAACTCGAGTGGAGGTATACCTGGTTATAGGGGAAAAAGTCTCGTTGTAGTCAATTCCTTCTTTCTGAAAGAAGCCTCTGACTACAAATCTTGCTTTGAACTTTTTCACACTCCCATCGACTGCATGTTTGATCTTATAGAACCATTTGGAAGAGACCACTGATTTGTCCTTTGGTCTCGACACAATGTCCCATACATTGTTCTTTAGAATAGACATGTATTCCTCAAGCATGGCGTCCTTCCACACTTTCAATTTACTTGCTTCTTCAAATGAAGAAGGCTTGGCATCACTAACGTTGCTCATCAGTGTAACATAACCTCCATACCTATGAGACCTCTTACTTTCCCTGAAAGTTCCTTTGGGAGTAGCTATCTTTTCTGCTTCCTGCACTGTTTCTTTAAGCCATGCTGGCTTCCTTTTGGCTGCAAGTTCTTCAAGAGTTCTTTCCAACTCTTCGGCAGGTTCTAGGGGCTCATCACTTGACCCTTCATGAGGTTCCTCCCTCTGATCATCTGACTCTTCATTTTCAGAAGAGGGTGAAGCTGACAGAACTGCTTCTTATTCCTGCTATAGCTCTCTAGATTGATTGAACGCGACTTCCTCATGGAAAGTCACATCCCTGCTTACCTCTATCTGCCTCTGACCTTGTACATATACCCTGTAAGCCTTGGAGTTCTCGTTGTACCCCACAAAAACCCCTTTCTTACTCGAGGGTTCCATCTTTGTCCTCTTTTCCTTAGGGACATGAATATATATTGGACACCCAAATATCCTTAGATGCCCTACTTCAGGTTTGGTCAATGAGAAGACCTCTTCAGGAGTCTTGTCCTTCAAGATAACATGAGGACACCTGTTCTGAATATACACTACAGTGGAGGTAGCTTCTGCCCATAAGGAATTCGGTAGATCCTTGTCAAACAGCATGGCTTTCGCTGCATCACATATTGTTCTGTTTTTCCTTTCAGCAACACCATTTTGCTGAGGGTTATATGGCATGATCAACTGTCTCTTGATTCCCGCTTCCTTGCAGAAATCTTCAAACTAGAGAGATTCAAACTCTCCTCCATTGTCTTTTCTAAGAGTTCTGATGTGTTTCCGTGTCTTTACAAATGGATTAGGGACAACATGCATGTCTTTACAAATTGACTTTACTGTTAGAAATAGTAAAAAAAACAAAAGAATGATAACTTTTAAAATTTTTTTGTTAGCTAGATCAGCATACACATACAACAGATCTAAATAAAGATTTCTGAATAGAAGCAATATAAGAAACAGTAGATCTGAAACAACAAATATTTCTGAGCATACAACAGTTAGATCTGAAACTGAAACAAGTAAATCAAAAGCTAAAACAAGTAGATCTAAATCTTAAACATGCAGATTTAAAACTTAAACAAGTAGATCTAAAATTGAAGCAAGTGGATCTGAAACTTACCTCTGGAATAATGAGAGATGTATCTGCCACACATGTGAATGTAGGCCTCTGTAATATGCTCAGATATAGTTTAGGTTCATGGATCAACCTCTTAGGGTTTGATCTCTGTCAAGGAGAACTTTAGGACTGTTTTGCCAATAGGAAAGCCCCAAGAAAAGATAACAATAATCCCAAACAATTTACTCAAACAGTAAACCCTTATATCCAGTGACACCACAGGGATAGATCTGAAATAGGTGAGTGAAGTCCACATAGTCCACAAGTCCCTTACTCAAAAAAAAAAAGGGACAAGAAGCTTCATACCTTTGCCTTACTCTATGCGGCAGCTAGAGAGGAGGTAAGACAACTATGGAGGGAGCCCCAGAATGAGGCCGCGGTTCCTCCAAACCCAGATTTGTGAACAAGAAGGGGAACGACAACCTTACAGCAGGCTCGACAGCTAGGTGAAGGCTGATCTCACACAGTAGAGGAGGCCGGCTACTAGAGAAAGAACAGATCTGCAATAGTCTTGGCAACAGTGAAGACCTCAGCAAAGAACCATCCAACAAACAACTTCAAGGTAGTACCTTCCAGCCACAATAGAAAGCAGAATTGAGATTTGAATCAAATTAGGAGGCCGCAAAAATCAGGAGAAGACTATCACTGAGGTAGCCGTAGCTAGTTGAAGGGAGAGAGAGTGTGAGTGTGGGAGATAATGAGGATAGGTTCTAATTTATAGTTGAGGAGAGGGTTTTAGGTCATTAAAATAATAATTAATATATTGACATATTATTAATATAAATATTAATTAATATGTCAATGTTAACATTAATTAATATTCTAATTTTTTATTACAAACCCCAATCACAAAATAAAAAACCCCATTTAAACAAGATGAAAACCCAAACTCATAAACCAAGAGTGAAGATCAATCACGAGGTTAGGATAAAGTCAAGGGGGGGGGGTTCCTTTGTGGCAAAACATGTCCATATGAATCTCAAGGTGACCAATAAACTTTATCATCACTGCATAAAGGGGTACATCACACAATGTGGTCATGTCCATCTTCATAGACTCTCCTAGGTCTCATGGACCATCTCGAGAGAGAGGAAGAGGACCACACATCAACACATCTTGGTATTACACCAAGATCTACCTGGTCAAAGACCAGGTTGCCCTAGAACACATCTGAGGCCCCTAGAACACAACTAGGGTCTTATCCACCAAGGTACAAGACCAAGGATCAACCCATGCATTAAGCATGGGTTCCTTGGAACACATCCAGGGGCCCTAGACACATCTAGGGACTTATATCAACCACCAAGGAACACATCCAAGGATCAAGCCAAACACTGGGCAAGGATTCCCTGGAACACATCCAGGGGCCGTAGAATACACCTAGGGTCTTTATTGCTTGGTCCTAGACCAGGAACCCCAGTCATATACTGGGGGCCATTAGAAGGGTCATTTGCCATGGCACTCACTGCTTGGTCTCATACCAAGAAATCCCAAGAGTGTGCTGGGGGCCCTAGTCCACAACTAGGGTCTTATGCCATCCTTTAGGAGAATGGCTCTTGCAGCTGCACTAATTTCAACACTCCCTCTCAGCGACACCAAGCTTGTCTCGAAAGTTCACAAACTTTGTCAAGGACAATGGCTTCGTCAAAATATTTGCAGTCTGTTCTGTCGTCAGAACATACTGAATACTGAGAATGATCTTCTGCACCATGTCCCGAACATAGTGATATCTCTTCTCAATGTGCTTCGACTTGTCATGAAACACTGGATTCTCGGAGAGCTTTATACAACTCTGGTTGTCACAGTGGATGACTGTGGGTTCTAGCTCTGCACTGAATAAGTCTGAAAGTAGCTTCCTGAGCCACACTGCTTCTCTGCTAGCAACACTTGCAACAATGCATACTGCTTTTGCAGTGCTTTGAGCTATGAAGCCCTGTTTCCTGCTGGACTAGGAGATCATTGTTGAACCCAAACTGAAGCAATATCCGAAAGTGCTCTTCCGGTCCACTGTACTGCCCATCCAATCTGAATCTGTATATCCATGAAGCATTACACCTCCACTGGAAGTGTATCTGAGCCCATAGGCTATGGTCCCTTGAACATATCTCAGAATATGTTTAACACCAACCATATGTATATGCTTCGGTTCACACATGAACTGACTGAGGGCATTTACTGCATAACAAATGTCCGGTCTGGTATGTATGAGATACATCAAGGACCCAATGATCTGCCGATATAAGGTGGGGTCTTCAGTATCTGTACCTGTAACCTGATCTTGTAATTTCTTTAGGTTAGAGATCATTGGTGTGGTCATGGACTTACAATACATCATGCCAAATTTGCGGAGCACATCAACTGCATATTTTCTCTGTGAGAGAAAGATCTCACCTGGTTTCTGCCACATCTCTAAGCCCATAAAATAATGCATAAGCCCCAAGTCCTTCATTTCAAATTCTGCTGAAAGCTCCCTCTTAGTCTGAGCTATCAAGTTTTCCTCTCCAGTGAGTAACAGATCATCCACATATAAGACTAAGATAATCGAATGATTTTATACAATCTTTATATAAAGATTGGGATTTGCTATGCTCTTGGTGAATCCAAGACTCTGTAGAAAGCTGTCTATTCTCCCATAACAAGCTCTCGGAGCTTGCCTCAATCCATACAAGGCTTTCTTGAGTTTGCAGACATGAGATTCTTTCTCACGGATCACGAATCCTTCAGGCTGTTCGATATACACTTCTTGCTCAACTTCACCGTTAAGAAAAACAGTCTTAACATCCATCTGGTGAAGTTTCCAACCAAAGATTACGACAAGAGAGATAATAATTCTGATGGAAGTATATCTGGCAACTGGAGCAAAAATCTCGTCATAGTCAATTCCTTCCTTTTGAGAGAAACCACGAGCCACAAATCTAGCCTTGTATTTTTAAACACTGCCATCTGCTGTATGCTTTATCTTATAAATCCATTTGGAGGTTACCACTGATTTGCCACGAGGTCTTGGAACCATTGCCCATACATCATTCTTTAGAATCGAATCATATTCTTCTATCATGGCATCTTTCTACACTTGATGTTTGGAGATTTCTTCAAATGTGGAAGGTTCTGAATCAATCAGAAAATTCAATTTAGCTATAAGGCCAGAGTACTTATCTGGTTTCTTGCTTTCTCTGAAAGTGCCCTTAGGTGTTGAATGCTTTTCTGCTTCCTTTAGAATTTCCCAGCACCAGGCTGGTTTTATTTTAATAAGAGGTTTCTCTAAAGGAAATTCAATAGTATCCCTTGAGGGATCCACTTGAAGTTCTGAGGTCTCCTCTCTTTGCTCATCTGGAAAAGGTGAATCTGAAGGTTCAAGAGATGGAGCTTCCTGCTCCTCTGAATCACATGGAAGTTCTCTGGCACGACGAAAAACTGCTTCTTCATGAAAAGTCATGTCTCTGCTGATCTCATTGAACTTTTGACCCGGGATATAAATTCTGTAAGCCTTCGAGGTTTCATTGTATCCCACAAAAGTTCCTTTCTTTTCAGAGGGCTCTAGCTTAGTCTTCTTTTATTTTGGAATGTGAATATAGACTGGATTGCCAAAGATTCTCAAGTGATCAACTGAAGTCTTTATACTAGTGAAAAATTCTTCTGGAGTTTTCGCTTCAAGGGCTTTGTGAGGACATCTGTTTTGAATGTAGACTGCAATACTGGCAACTTCAGTCCAAAGAGATAATGGTAAATTTTGGTCATTCATCATGGCTTTGGCTGCTTCATAGATTGTTCTGTTCTTTCTTTCTGCAACTGCATTCTGCTGGGGATTATACGACACAGTCAACTCCCTCTTAATCCCGGAAGCCCGACAGAGTTCATCATACTTGTAGGAGGCAAATTCTTTACCATTGTTAGTTCTGAAAACCCGAATGTGTCTGCCTGTCTGATTTTCAACAAGATTCTTGAAATCTTGAAATTTGCTGAAAGATTCATTTTTAGTCTTTAAAAAGTAAATCCAAGTTTTACTTGAACAATCATCAATAAAAATGATATAGTAAATACAACCATTCATAGATGGAGCAGTCATAGGCCCACAAAGATCAGAATGAATTAGATCTAGAATGCCATTAGATTTTCTATTGCTGTGAGGATAAGCTTTCTTTGTATTCTTACTGAGGGCACAACCTCTACAAACACTATCATGCTCAAAAGAAAATACTGACATACCTGTTACCATCTTTTGCAAACCTGGAAGTGCGTTGTAGTTGAGATGTCCAAGCCTTCAGTGCCAGAGCTCGCAGGGATTGATCATCTCGTGAGCTAGTGCTTGAACAAATTGACCTGAGATTTTGTAAAGTCCACTCCCACGAGTTCCAATAGTGATAGCAATGCTCAAATCTCCATTTGAGGGCCACATGAGAGCCTTCCCTTTGGTGAAGGCTATTGAGTATCCTTTGCTTTCTAACACTGCAACTGAGATTAGATTTTTATTTAAACCAGGAACATAAAGAATTTCATCAATATGAAAGATATTACCTGATTGAAGTTGGAAAGAAGCAGATCCAAACCCTTTTATGTTATAAGTACCATCATCACCCAGTTCTATCTTTATATTGAATTTCTTATCCCGATAGTTTGCAAGATTTTGTTTGAAACCTGTTATGTGTTTGGAGGCACCGCTGTCCATTAACCAAATCTCCTCCGACTTGGTTATAGTGCCAGAAAGAGTTGAGATAAGATAATATTCTTGATGTTGTTCTTGCTCTTTGGTGGCTGCCCCGGTTTTTCTTCTTTGAGGTTCCTGTTGAGGCTCAGGTTCTTCAGTGGCAACTGAGGCATTAAACTTTCCTTTTCTTCTTTGCTGAGAGGGAGGATTCTTGCAATCTTTTGCATAATGTCCTAGCTTATTGTAGTTAAAACATCTTACTTTAGATAAATGAGGATTAAGATGAGATAACTTACCTTGAGGTTTCTTACCTTTGCCTTTAGGTTGAGGAAACTTCTTCCATTTCTTGGTTTTAGTTGAAAGGGCATGATCTCTTAGAATTGAATGTTCATTTCTGCTTTTGAGTCTTCCTTCTTCTTCTAAACAGTCATGCCATAATCTGTCAAAGTTAGGTTGAGCTTCTCTTCCATTGACTGAAGCGAGAAAGACTCCCCAGGACTCAGTGAGTCCATCAACTGTAGTTTACACAAGGTCATCATCATCTACAACAACTCTTATTGTTGTAAGCTGATCTCTGGTTTGAGCAATCTTGGAGAAGAAAGCAACAATTGTTTCATCTTTTCCCATCCTTAATGTACATAGTTGTTTCTTCAATATTCTCTTCTGAGTTGGAGCCTTCTTTTCATTGAGATTTTCTCGGGCATCAAAGCAATCTTTGGCAGTCCTTAGATGACCAATGATGGGCATCATGCTGTCTTTAACAGAATAAAAAATGACTCTTTTAGCTTTGACTTGTTTTTTCTTGTATGCTGCCTTGGCAGTGTTTGAGGTGGGTTCTTCAATTACCCTAGTAACTAGTTCTTCTAGATCACTCTCTTCAAGGATGTTGAGTATCCTGCATTTCCAAGCATTGAAGTTGGAGGCACCTTCAAGTCTATCTTCAGCTTTGATTGAAGAGGAGGCCATGTTGAGTTCTGTATCAGTTTATGTAAATGATATGCTGTTGATATGCAAAACAAACCCTAACAAAATGGATCTACGCAGGCTCAAGTCTGCACTTCTTGAGCTCTTTTCACGCCCTATGCTCTGATACCATGTTAGAAATAGTAAAAAAAACAAAAGAATAATACTTTTAAAATTTTTCTGTTAGCTAGATCAACATACACATACAACATATCTAAATAAAGATTTATGAGTAGAAACAATATAAGAAACAATAGATCTGAAACAACAAATATTTCTAAGCATATAACAATTAGATCTGAAACTGAAACAAGTAAATCAGAAGCTAAATCAAGTAGATCTAAATCTTAAACATGCAGATCTGAAACTTAAACAAGTAGATCTAAAACTTAAACAAGTAGATCTAAAACTGAAGCAAGTGGATCTGAAACTTACCTCTTGAATAATGAGAGATGTACTTGACACACATGTGAATGTAGGCCTCTGTAATATGCTCAGATATAGTTTAGGTTCATGGATCGACCTCTTAGGGTTTAATCTCTGTCAAGGAGAACTTTAGAACTGTTTTGCCAATAGGAAAACCCCAAGAAAAAATAACAATAACCCCAAGCAATTTACTCAAACAGTAAACCCTTATATCCAGTGACACCACAGGGATAGATCTGAAATAGGTGAGTGAAGTCCACACAGTCCACAAGTCCCTTACTCAGAAAAAAAGGGACAACAAGCTACATACCCTTGCCTTACTCTATGTGACAGCTAGAGAGGAGGTAAGACAACTATGGAGGGAGCCCCAAAATGAGGCCGCGGTTCCTCCAAACCCAAATCTGTGAACAAGAAGGGGAACGACAACCTTACAGCAGGCTCGACGGCTAGGTGAAGGCTGATCTCACACAGTAGAGGAGGCCGACTGCTAGAGAAAGTACAGATCTGCAATAGTCTTGGCAACAATGAAGACCTCAACAAAGAACCATCCAACAAACAACTTCAAGGTAGTACCTTCCAGCCACAATAAAAAGCAGAACTGAGACTTGAATCAAATTAGGAGGCCACAAAAATCAAGAGAAGACTGTCACTAAGGTAGCCGCAGCTAGTTGAAGGGAGAGAGAGTGTGAGTATGGGAGATAATGAGGATATGTTCTAATTTATAGTTGAGGAGAGGGTTTTAGGTCATTAAAATAATAATTAATATATTGACATATTATTAAAATAAATATTAATTAATATGTCAATTTTAATATTAATTAATATTCTAATTTATTATTACAAACCCCAATCACAAAATTAAAAACCCCACTCACACAAGATGAAAACCTAAACTCATAAACCAAGAGTGAAGATTAATCATGGGGTTTGGATAAAGTCAAGGGGGGGCTTCCTTAGTGGAAAAACATGTCCATATGAATCCCAAGGTGACCAATAAACTTTATCATCACTGCATAAGGGGGTACATTACACAATGTGGTCATGCTCATCTTCATAGATTCTCCTAGGTCTCATGGACCATCCCGGGAGAGAGGAAGAGGATCACATATCAACACATCTTGGTATTACACCAAGATCTACCTGGTCAAAGATCAGGTTGCCCCAAAACACATCTGGGGGCACTAGAACACATCTAGGGTCTTATCCACCAAGGTACAAGACCAAGGATCAACCCATGCATTAAGCATGGGTTCCTTGGAACACATCCAGGGGCCCTAGACACATCTAGGGACTTATATCAACCACCAAGGAACACATCCAAGGATCAATCCAAGCA
>ML829231.1:37346-48306 GCA_009831015.1 Picea engelmannii | reverse complement strand
TCTCCACACTAGTGCTCCTATCTTTCTTAGGGTTTACAAAGCCTAGCCATGTTGTATCATACAAGTACATGGCAAGACAACTCCAGTGATAACCTCCAAGTCTACATGTCCATCCTAGGGTTTGAGTCCTCCAACCCCAGGTCTTCAACTCTTGCATCAACATGAGCACCAAGACCTCCATGGAACATCAAGAATACAATATTCGAGTCTTCTTCCAAGCGAGGCATCACACCAAGCTCAAGACTCGTCAAGCTAGGTTCTCCAGATCTTGTTCTAGTCTCCATGCATCCCACCAGAATAAGGCTACAAAATCATGCAAGGCATTAGTTTCACTCTCCATGTCTTCTACGAGGGTAGAAACCTTAGCGCTACAACAAGAGCAACAAGGAAAACCTTCATCACCTACAATGTCATGTTCTTCTCTAAGGTTTACACCCATAGCATAAACCCTAGCATCACAAGAGCAAATCCTACTCAAGTGCAATATCTCCAAGAACATCCAAGACATCTCTCTCTCTCTCTCTCTCTCTCCTTGTCTTCCCCTAGGGTCTCCTCATGAACCCTAGTGTCTTTCTCCTAGGGTTTCGTCGTGAACTCTAGCACCTTGCTCCCTGCAAGAGTTCTCCATGACAATACAAAGAATAGAGTACTCAATGATGATGAGTTATAACAAAGTTCTCTCCTCCCTTTATAAATACAATAGCCGAGGGAGGTAACATAAAATAAGGACATGTGTCCATGCAAGTAAACAACAAGGCAACCCCACTTGGAGTGCTTTACAATACAAGAATATACAAGTGTCACACAAGGGCTTATCCAACCCTCAAGATCAAACACCCTCCATGCATGCTGCTCCTCGGGTTCAATGCCACTACTCCAATAGGTTGTTAGTCCAATGTTTCCTCTTATAGGGTGGTCTACTATCCAAGTGTCCTCATGCAAAGTGCTCCTCCTCTAACTGTGTGCCACATGTTCATCTATGCCCAAAGCTCTTAAACATGTGTGCCAATGTGGTCACTAAGCTCCAATTTTCCTCGTCATCATCTGTATTCGATTCCATCACCAACCTCCATGAAGTATGCTCTTCAACTCAAGCATCCTCATGTCAAGTGTCCAACCTCCAAGGTATTCATCACTTGGTCCCAAGCTCCAAGGGTTAAGTGCCCTCCTTGAAGTGCCTAACGCTCCTCCTAGGTAGGTACCTCTCCTAATTGAGCAATTGATTCCCCCATTGTGGGCACCCAATGGCTTAGTCATCATGCCAATTAGGGTAACGACCTCCTAGGTTGTTGATGTTTTACTTATACAGCTAGCAGTTGCGGTTCTTCTTTATTATTATAATCATTTAGCACATTAGTTGCATAAATAAGATCACTGAAAGAGAGGCAATCACAGAAACAATAGAGACACACAGATTATCCTGGGAACCCTCATGGGGAAGAAAACCCAACAAAAACTTCCTCAATATAGATAGACCAAAAACAAAGTAGAAGATCCTCCTCTACTCCTTCACTAGGAAAGAGTAGTGCACTACTTAACCAAGAGATACCAAGACATAGAATAAGAACCCTCCTTGACGTCACCCCCAGTTGCAACAACTTCTCCTCCAAGACTTGCACACTTTTTTCTCTTGTTGCAGAGCTTATGAGTGAGTGAACAAATGAGGCGCTGGCCTTCCTTATAAATAGTGGTTTGGCCAGCGTAATATTAGGTCTGGGCCGACCTGTCACTTTTCCCTCTTAATTTACATTTAATTGTCAAGGCACAAAAGGGTCGACTTTTACAAAGGCACAATAGGGCCTAATAAATATAATATAATAATATTATTCAACATTCCCTCTTAGGTAGAATATTCTTCGAAGTTACAATATTTCAACACTCCCCCTTAACAAGTGTTGATATTATGGTAGTTGCGGGAGGTATTAACCTCCACGTGTAACCCTGACAAGAATAGAATATTCCGGGAAGCAAGAAGAAACCCTAAAGACTTGGACATAACCCTAGAAGAGAAGTTGGCTAAAGAGAATATTTTATATTGAGTCTTTAGCCTCCAGAAAGAGAAGTCGACCTAGATAGCTTAAAGAGAACAATATAAATATAGGGTGCTAGAGCTCATTTGACACACAACAGCTTGCAACTGCAGAAAATCAGTAAGTGCGCAAGTCTGGAGAGTAGCTACAGCTACAACTACTGCAACTAGTATTTTCAGTCTTAGGCTTGGACTTTCTCTTGGTTATGGTTTGGACTTTCTACTTGCTCTGAAGAGTGATGCGCTACCTTGGTTGGCTATTAGGCCTAGAGTTTGCTTCCGGAATTATTCTCTGTCAAGGTTAAGGTGCTCGGGGTGGCTTCGGCCTATGGTTGGGTGACAATATTGCTATATTGTCTATGGTTAAACGAGCACACCTATTATTTCTAACAACAAGAAGGGTATTCTACTAACAACATTAATAACAACTCGCTGGATTCAATACATCATCAAGAGGAGGAGACATCGTCATCATCATCAGGAACACTGTCTATCATATCTATAAATCATCGAAAGTTTTTCTCATCGTCAACATTAGTAGAAACTGAGCATCATCATCATCTGTAGTGTGGATCTGGAGTAACATCATCATCATCGACAACACAAAGCTAGAATATTAACATCAATAGCACGAAGCTGGAGTAACAACATCAATGACAACAAAATGAGACAGGAGCATCATCATCATCATCATCATCATCAACAACAACAACAACAACGTCTGTGGGCACTTCGACAGACCGTCCATCCAGACCTTACGAGACCTGTCCAGGGATAATAAAATCCCCTAGGATATAAATCCTAACGAGCTGCCACACCACTGACCACAACAAGTATATACATACATAGGCACTTCGACAGACCGTCCATCCGCACCTTATGGGATATGTCCAAGGATGATCAATCCCCTAGGATATAAATCTTAACGAGCTGCCCTACTGGTGGTCAGGATACCATAGTATCATCAACATCACTCCCCATTTCAAGGGAAATCCTTTCAGACTATACCAAGCTTGTCTCAGAAGTACTCAAACTTCACACGAGACAGAGGCTTAGTCAATACATCTGCTACCTGCTCATCTGTGCCAACATACTGGAGCTTCACAACTCCCTTCTGTACCATGTCACGAATGTAGTGGTATCGGATCTCAATGTGCTTCGTTTTATCGTGGAACACTGGGTTCTCTGTCATCTTTATGCAACTTTGGTTATCACAAAAGATCACGGTAGCATCCATCTCTAGGTCAAAATAGACTTGTCAACAACTTCTGAAGCCATATGGTTCCACAATTGGTAGAGCATGCTGCAATGCTTTTCACTTCTGCCGTATTGAGAGCAATACTGGATTGCTTCCTGTTTTTCCACGAAGTCATGGATGACCTTGTTATCCCCTATCTTAGGGATAACTAAGGAGATCATGTCTCGAGGCCCACGAGTCCTAGACATGGAGTGCCGAGAGCCGGATGACTTGAGCATGGCCCCGGAGGGCCCATCTTTTCTTCAGTGCATCCCATCTATCAGCAACAACAACATCCATCCCACTAGCCTGGTCTTAAAGTAGCAGTAAGTCTTGTTCCATGAGGTAATGAGTCCGGGTATCATGGTATGTGTCACTCTGATAATTGAAGCACTTAAGTATGTGGCATTGAGTTCTCCTTCATTTCATAAAGTTTGCTCGGAAATTATGCACTTTAACTTGTTCATACCTGGGAGGGTGACATGATGCCCTAGTAAGTTGATCTCCCTTTAGGATGAGTTGCCACTAGGTGGGTCTATGAAAGGTCATTGTTCATTCCCTCCATACTTACCACTTTCAATCGTTATTCCTCTCATCTTCTCCCCACCTTGGTTCGGGCATTGGATTTGCCACACTAGGAAGGGTTGTACCTTGCCTTGTGGGAAGAAGGGGCTAAAGGCCCAGAGGGTAAAAGTAGCTGGCAAGAGTTAAAAGCCAAAATGAAACCTTTGAGATGCTTCGGCCAGGGATTCCCGATAATGCAGTAAAAAGCTTCTTAGTAAGAAAAGGGAACCCATAAGATAAATCAAAACTCAAGGTACTAGTTGGTGGATGGGAGGTCTCATCATGAGTCGGCCTATAAGGACCATGGGCATGTAGCAGTATGACACTACCATCTATTTGGTCACCAAACCAGGGTGGTGGCTCTTGGTGGCATAGCCAAGAGAACGGGGGTGTCATCACGAGCCAACCTTCTCATCTTCATGAAATGCTTGTGGGTAATGCTGTCATCTCTAGTCACCAAGCCAGGACAGTGTCCCCCAGCTCTTCCCTTGAAGCATGAAAGAAAAAGACCAAAAGCAATAAAACTAAGAATAAAAGGCATTGAATGGGCTAGGAAACAATGTCATCCATGATAAGGTGCAACTCACCCTCTACAAAGGCACCCACAGGTAAGACCTGGATTTCCCTGTTATCACTGAACCCTATGCCCAAACACTTCCCCATGTCACCTCACACACACACACTTACATGACCTAGATTGGCTCTCACCTGGGAAACACCCCAAACTTAAGGAGGATTAGCCCAATAGGACATCCTGAGACCTTATCCAAACCGGACTTGTTAAATTGCATAACATCTTTGAGCATTTGTCTGGGTAAACGAGGGTTTGATGCACATGTTTGGGTAATTTGATTTTTAGATGTGATTGACATTGCTATGATCCCTGTGACTTATGTACCCCTGGAGGGCGTACTTGTTGTTGCTGCAGGACTTTGCCCGGTGGTTAGGTACATATTGGGGAATGATTAGCTCGGACCTCCATGGGGCTGAAAGCCCACAGATGGATGCTGTGACCCCAACTAGGGGCAGAGAGACACCAGAGGCTTGCACTAGGAAGAAAGAAGGATGTTGCCCTCGAGACACTCTGGCAGACCTAGACCCAGGGGGGCCTTGCCTTTCCACCTGGACGTTGACCCTTGAGAGCCCATGACGTCATCATTTTGACCCTAGGTGTCATCTAGTCAAGGTTTGCATTTATGAGGGCAGTTGTGTGCTAGTTCTGCATTTGAGGCCTAACGTCACCCTAGAAGGGCATGACGTCACCCTTGGAGATGATATTAGGGTTTAATTAACTTCATTTATGTAAAAATTGGATTTTTGATATAATTTGGCCATGTCGGCCTTTTTATGACCTAATTTTAATTAAAGGCCATTGAAACTGTATAAATAGAGAGAAAAGACTCATCTTTTCATCATCACTCATCACACAAGTAGTGTGGTCTGAAATTTGCGCGCTTTTTGGGAATTATTGGCTGAAATTCTAGGCGCACTTTCTGTTGGAGGCTAAATTTTGCAACTTGGATCATTTCTTCGTGAAGTTACTTGGCATTCTAGGGTTTTATGGCTTGATTATTCTTGGTGAAGTAAGTAAATCTGCAATTCTTCATTTTATTTGAATGGTTTATGGTAAATTTCCTTATTCGTGTTAAAGATTATGAAATTGCTTGCTTGACAAACCCTAGGAGTAAAGGACTTAACTTGCTACTTCTTTACTCTAAGGGGACCTTGACCTAGGTGAACCTCTAGAGCCCTAAAATATTAGCACTTTAGTGGTTATTACCTAGTCAATTGTTGCTTCTAATATCTTTTAATATTCTAAGGGAGGAAGGTTTGCTAGAGCCTAAAATTGCTTACACTCTAGCAAATTCATCTTTAGGGTTTGGATGTTTGAGGCCTTGAAGAGCTAACACCTCTTCCATCCATCCCTTCTCCTTAGGCAAGTACAATCATTGTGTCATTTCTTCCAAGAGAAAACCGTCATCTAGAGACTCCATTACCCTATAAAGGCACTAGTTTACCCACTATATTGATTGATTGATCAAAACAACTCTCAAACAATCTTCCTTGAAACCTTTACTAACTTCTACTAACCTTAAACTAGACTAATTCATTGACTAACTTGCTGCTGTTACAAAAGATTGCTACAGCCCTCTAATAGCAACAAATTTATCTCAAAAGTGACCTTCAAAGCTGATTAGACATTGTCAATTTTGCTTCTGACAAGTAGTTATCATTCTGTCAACTTAGAGCTATATTTTCTTGTCCTTTTCAAGCATTTTTAAGGCATAATTATTGTGGCTGTTACAAAACATTCATTGCTGTGGTAAATAATTACATTGCTGCAGTTTATTATCAGCTTACTTATTTTTCAGAGGTTCATGGTCTTATGAAGCATTAACATCATATGGTACTTGGAAATTGCACTCTTTTTCTATTTGTTGTCTTGTTCTGGGCAGGTACACCTTATTTACCCTTTTGCTTCATCTCTATAAGACACAAAGAACCTTTAACTTGAGTGACCTGTGAGAGGGGGGGGGGGACTTTCTTGTACCTTTTTACCTTAGCCTTCTCAAACCCTCACGTCACACGTCACTGGGGACGTCTCCCCTGGGATATTGCAACATACTCCTAAATAAAAAGGGGTTTCATATTAAGGTGATAGTGATAGGCCACTCCTTGTTACGCCAATCTTGCATCCACTTGCCTTGGGCTTTGGGCAAGTACAGATTGTGCGATAACAGACCCCAAGTTGAAACAACATCCTGAAGTGCTTTTTCTGTCTGAAGCCCTTCCAGTCCAATGTGAATCATGTTAATGTTTAAGCCATTATTATAGATGTTTGCATTTCATTAGATAACAATAGCATAATCCAAGATAACTGAGAAATACACAATCACAAGAGACACAACATTTATCCTGTGAAACCCTCTAGGGGAAGAAAACCCAGCAAAAAATCCTTAATATAGATAGCCAATACAATGCCAAGAGATCTCTTAAGCTAATACAGAAAGTCCTCTCCCAGATATGTGCCACTCTCTCTCTCCTCCTTCTCTAGCAGCAGATCCAAAACTTGTCTCTCAATGAGCAAGTGAGTTGTGTGTCTAAGTGAGGCGCTGGCCTCTTTATTTATACAGGTCTGGCACGTGTGAAGTGTCTCTTTTCTGGCAGGGCCGACTTCTCAAACTAGGTGGGTAAACCCACCTTTATTATATTTCTGGGCCTCTTTAATATCTGTTGCGGCTGACTTCTTATTCTGCCTATTACAATTATCTTTTTACCAATCCGCAAAAGGGGATTTGGTCCTATTACAATAACTGACATGATCAATCCACAATGGGGATTGATCCTATGAATAATATATCAATAATAATAAGAATACTCTTTGCAGTTACATTATTTCAACAAATCAGTATAGCCATACAATCTGAAGTCACAATCTCCAGTATAACAGAGGCCATACTCCAACGTACCCTTAAGGTATCTCATCACATGCTTTGCAGCTACAAGGTGAACACGTCTAGGCTCCATCAGATACTGATTCAAGGTGTTCACAACAAAGCATATATCTGGTATGGTATTCATCAGATACATCAACGAACCAACCATTTGTTTGTATAGAGTAACATCAACTATTTCTGACGAAGTATCAACCATTAACTTCAGATTCGTCTCCATAGGAGTGGACATGGCTCTACAGTCCATCATGTCGAATCTCTTCAAAATTTCCACCGCATACTTTCCTTGATTAAGGAAAATCTCTTCTGGGCTCTGCCATACTTAAAGACCCAAGAAATAGTGCATCAGGACTAGGTCCTTCATTTCAAATTCAGCGGCAAGCTTCTTCTTACAATTTGTGATGAGCTTTTCTTCATCTGTCAAGAATAAGTCATCCACATATAGCAACAATATAACTGGTCCATCATTCTCAATCTTGAAGTAAAGGTTGGGATCAACTTTAATCTTGGTAAAGCCCAAGCTCAACTATCAATCCTGCCATACCAAGCTCTCTTGGAGCTTACTTCAACTTGTAGACATGAGTCTTCCTGTCCTGTACTTCAAAACCAAATTTTCACATCACATTGTATCACCTGGTACACTTGCTCACCTGCAACTCCATCTGCATAATCATGTGTTGGTTCTATGTTCTTTCTGCAATGCACTATCTGTCTCACTTCCTGAGAGTATGTCCCCTATTCTCTTTGCAACTTGTTCCTTCTAGAACTGGGACTCTGCACCTGCAACTGCTTTTTCCGAAACTGAGAATGACTGCTCCATTCTCATTGTAGTTGCTGAACTTTGAGAGTAGCTCCTCTACTCCATCACGATGACAGATTCATTTTCTCCCTCTGAATCTCATACTGCATCGACTTCTTTTAATGGATCATGTTTGTTCTATATATACTTTTTCTGATTACTGGAGCAAGTGTCTCGTCATAGTCTTCTCCCTCTTGCTGGGAGAATCCTTTGGACACAAATTAGGCTTTGTACATCTTTATATTGTTATCTGCAACATGCTTGACCTGTTAGATCAATTTTGGAAGTCACCACTGACTTCCCTTCTAGTCTCAAGGAAAAATCCATATCCCAGTCCTTCTGACTAGCTTCCTCCTCTGTTATTGAAACAAGGGAATCTTCCCAGGAGATTTCACATCTCCTAGAAGTCTCTGAAGCTACGATCTAGTCTTCTCAACTCATGGCATCTGTCTGTCTATCCTGGAAGACGTCTCTTTTTCCCATCTGATCCTCTCTGAGATCAAGCTCACTCCGAGTCTCCATGCTCCCTCTGAAGCTTGACTCCCTCTGAGTCTATATAATCTGCGGAGCCATTTGCTCCCTCTGATATGGCACATCAATGCTATATGGCTTTGCGTCCTGGAAAGTGTTGTGGGACCATAATGGTCTCTTCCTGGTTACTGCATTGATTTTGTGTAGGCCCTTCTGGCTCTACTAACTCTTCCTGATGATCTGAAGAGTGATCAACTGCACTACAGGGAATTGTTCTATTATCTTTGGAGTCTTCTGCTCCTCATGTTCTGTCTCCATATGAGATGTTGTGTATCTAGCAAAAGTAGCTTCTTCTTTTTCTTCTTCGGTACATGGATGTGTATGGTCATGTATACAACTTGGATACTCTGCTCCATGTCTCATCTAATATGTTCCCTCGTGCAACTGTCACTATAGCTCCCTCAATGTTATCACTTGTGACCTGCCCGGAACAATAGCAATAGGGGAGAAACAATAGACAAGAATAATACTCTTTATAATAATAATAAAAACAATAGTGAGAACGATCGTCATAGTAGCTCCTTCAGAGCTATCACTTGTGACCTGCCTGAAACAAGGGTAAAAAGTAAGAAATTGTAATGATCCCAAGCCATTATGCAAGGATCATCACGGTTTTGGTGTCTTTTTAAACTTTTTCTGGTTGTGGTATTTCGTCAAACAGTTTGCTGATCTATTGTTTAGATGTGTTTATATGTGTGTATGCAGCAAATAACAGAAAGAGATAAGCATGGAACATACCTCAACCATATGCAATAAGATAGACAAGCCAAAACATCTCAAATCTTCTTTATTCATAAAATAGAAGAACCTGCTACAATGGAGATGTCGATCTGGAATGCTCAACAGATGGCCAAGATGATAGACAATGGATAACAAGTATGAGCTGCTACAAAATGCTCCCGACAATACAAAATAAGCCTCCAAAGGCTGGATAAGAGATGAAGACCCCTCTACTGGTGCTCCTCTGCTAGACCACCGACATCCTCTAACCATGTGACCGAAGGATATATCAGAGTGTCCACCAGGATAGATGAAGTGGATCTCTGACGAATCTCCTCAAGAAGGACATTTGATCTAGACCCCGATTCTTGAAGGGCTGTCTGTGTGCCTCTCAAGAATCCTCGAGTGCTCTCCAACTCCTGAGTGAGTGGGTCTACCTCCAAATCCTGCTCCCTCAGAGCCTCATGATACATCTCACTAACCCTCAGTAGATAATCCCTATTTGTCAACAACTACTGGTAGTCAGTCCTCATCACAGATACGCTCTCCCTGAGAGTATGAAAATCATCCATGGAAAATCCTCCATCTGAGCTACCCTGTGCCACTGATGCTCTCCCACAGTAATCTGCCATCACTGCACGCATGTCATCAATACGTCTAGTGGCTGCCATGATCATAGCCTCACTTACTCTCAACTGTGATGCTAAGTGGTGTGACTCCTGATCATGGTCATGCTGAGGTGCCATCTCAGACCCCTCACTGCTAGTGTCAACTCTGGAATCCCCAAAAACACCTTCTGCATAAGATAACGTGCTCAACTGCCCACTGTCTACGGTGCTACTGTGTCTGTCCATACGTAACTGCACATCATCCTCAACTGCTAGCTCCCTCTAAATCATACTGTATCCGGTGTGAGCAGCTGTATCCTCCTGTGCACTCAACCTGCTACTATCATCTGCGCCTGGATCCCATATAGATGTATCCAGACTCGTGCTATGGTCATCCTGACTGCTAAAGAGTGCATCCTCCTCCATGCAATCTGATCCTGGAAGTAAGTGATCCATCCACCTGTTAGCCTCTGCAATCTGCTCAACCAATGGAGTCGCCAATAGCTGTGACCCTATCTCCTCTGGCTGCCCTGTATGTGTGAGGTCAACTGTCGGTACATCCTGTACCTCCTCCTGGATCTGTGGGTCTATCTGTCCATGGTGTGCATCCCTCACACAAGGCTCATCAATCACACCTGACGTGCCACTGATCTCCTCATGTGACGTGGCTATCATGGGTGTCTGAACAGGTGACAGATGTGTCATGGCCCCCATAGGAGGCTGGTCATCTGTAGGTGAAAACACGTGTGGCTCCTCACTAGTGTCACTACTCTGCGGAGACGAAAAGACATCAAGGGTATGGGATATGTCTGCTGAGACACTGGTGCTATCGTCCTGTCCATCCAGCTGCCTATCCACTGCACAAGGGTCATCATCCTCCTCAAGCGTGCAAGCATCACTAGCCTCTGTGCAAGAGTCATCATCACTATCCTCTGAGGTAGAGTCACTATCACTAGCCTCTGTGCAAGAGTCACTGTCATCATCCGACTTCTCTGAATCCACATCTATCGCTCCATC
>ML829231.1:7646-31641 GCA_009831015.1 Picea engelmannii | reverse complement strand
ACAACATTTATCCTGGGAAACCCTCTAGGGGAAGAAAACCCAACAAAACTTCCTTAATATAGATAGCCAATACAATGCCAAGAGATCTCTTATGCTAATACGGAAAGTCCTCTCCTAGATATGCGCCACTCTCTCTCTCCTTCTTTGGTAACAGATCAGAACTTGTCTTTCAAACTGAGCAAGTGAGTTGTATCTAAGTGGGGCGCTAGCCTCCTTTATTTATACAAGTCTGGCACATGTGAAGTGTCTCTTCACTGGCAGGGTCGACTTCTCAAATTGGGTGGGTAAACCCACCTTTATTATATTTCTGGGTCTCTTTAATATCTGCTAGGGCCGACTTCTTATTCTGCCTATTACAATTGTCTTTTGACCAATCCGCAAAAGGGGATTTGGTCCTATTACAATAATCGACATGATCAATCCACAATGGGGATTGATCTTATGAATAATATATCAATAATAATAAGAATACTCTTTGCAGTTACATTATTTCAACACATTGTTCCTCTGAATGTGCTGGATCTGAGATCCTTCTGGATCCACCATTTTTGTTTAGAAAAAAGATCCTTTCTTCTGCAAATACCCTTTAGAATAATGATATAGTTTGAACATATGTAAGTACATACCTCTGACAATATCGACAGGTAGTGCCACCATCCGACAACAGCGACAAGCAATAACAAACCTTTAAAACTTCAAAGGTGCTTCAACTTGTAACTTAAAGTTAGCTGGAGATTTGCTAGGGTAAGGCACACTAGGACAATCGAAATCAGTCCCAACACTTCACAAAAACTTTCAACTCAACTGGTACTGCAGCTGGTGCTGGCACTACAACTGGTGTTTCAACTGGCATGAAGGAATTGGCACGAAGGAACTGGCACTGCAACTGATACTGCACCTGCAACTGATATTGCAACTGGTAGCTCATTTGCAACTGCAACTGCAATTGATACTGCACCTGCAATTGATACTGCAACTGGTAGCTCAACTGCAACTGCAACTGCAACTTAGGGTTTTATGAAGAAACCCTAATTTTTCAAACTTCAAATTTCAGAATTCTGATCCAGAGACTAGATGCACCGTCCTAGGGCGAGCTCTTAGATGTGGTTACTTCCCCCAACGTCCTCCTTAAACAGTGAAAACGTCACACTTAGGGTTTATGCAGAAACCCTAATTCTGTAGCAACTGCAATACTGAAAACTAGATTTTGGAAAGGTTGCGCTGAGGCTAGTCACTTCTTATAAACTGTGAGTTGGTCTCTTTCAGGCCTGCTCCGATACCATGTTGATGTTTTACTTATACAACTAGCTGTTACTGTTCTTCTTTATTATTATAATCATTTAGCACATTCTCTACATAAATAAGATCACTGAAAGAGAGGCAATCACAGAAACAATAGAGACACACATATTATCCTGGGAAAACCTCACGGGGAAGAAAACCTAGCAAAAACTTCCTCAATATAGATAGACCAAAAACAAAGCAGAAGATCCTCTTCTACTCCTTCACTAGGAAAGAGTAGCGCACTACTTAACCAAGAGATACCAAGACATAGACCAAGAACCCTCCTTGACGTCACCCCCAACTGCACCAACTTCTCCTCCAAGACTTGCACACTTTTTCCTCTTGTTGCAGAGCTTATGAGTGAGTGAACAAATGAGGCGCCGACTTCCCTTATAAATAGTGGTCTGGCCCGCCTAATATTAGGTCTGGGCCTACCTGTCACTTTTCCCTCTTAATTTACATTTAATTGTCAAGGCACAAAAGGGCCGACTTTTACAAAGGCACAATAGGGCCTAATAAATATAATATAATAATATTATTCAACATTCCCTCTTAGGTAGAATATTCTTCGAAGTTACAATATTTCAACATAGGTAAGGGCACCATGCCAACATTCTAACCAATGTCCAACATCCACCCAAACTGAGCCACCATCCATATGTCCATGAAGCATCGCCAAGGGGCTAGGAGACCTAACACTCTCCTAGAAAGGTGAAAACACTTTTGGAGTAACCTTGAAAGCTAACATATAAAAATTACACAGAGGAGCAAACACAAGGACTATAAAAATAAATAAAAGATTACAAAGAGAATGTCAAAACAAATAACAATGAACCGTGGAGAGCCTGGAAGAATAGAACGGACAAGGGTTAGAAGGACATCAAAGAAGAAACCCTAAACCATCAAAGTTGTCAACAATAAGCTCTTTGAACATCCAAGGCCGGGAAGAAGTTTGTAATGAGGTTTCTGCTATCCACTGATTGTGTGTCATGAAGTCTATGCTGCTTGACAAACCTAGTATTGGAGTTTTGGTCATGATACCGTTTGTGAGTGGTGTGAGAGGATGGAAGTCAGAGGTGATTTGATTGGAGTTAGCAATGTAGGGGAATCTGTTGCCAAGTATTTATACTGAAGGTGAAGCATGTCAAGAAGAATCAAGGCATTGCATCACTTGTCCTTGTACGATGTGAAAGTCCTTAGGGAGCCATGAGAATCTTTGAGCAAGAAATGATAATGACCATGGAGTTCATAATAGATAGGGCCTCTAAAGATGAAACCGTCTTTTGATTTAGATTCCAACATACATGGCCAACAAGTACGATGGTCCCTTTGAAGATGATGATCTGTCTTTATGCGTAGCTGATGGGAACATACTCAAAGCAATGTTAGGTTGCAAGGTAGTTGCAATCTGGTATACCCTGGAGTGTAAATGAGGTTGTCCTTGACGTTCACGTCATAGTTTTGAAAAGCGGTTCGAGTCAACTTAGACTTGGTCAACTTAACAGAGTTGACCAACGATCGTATTGACTCGGCCTATTGCTCGGCTTGGAGGGCCGATTTGGTACCAAACCAATCGAGTCAAAGCACGACTTGGCTGGTTTGGTAACAAACCGGATCTACTCGATCGTGTTTGTACCAACTTGGTCGAGTAGGTGTTGGACCCCACTGACATGCAAAATTCAGTTTTCTTTAAAAGGGGTTGACCAAAAACACTAGCAATTAATTGTAATCTTAAATTCTTAAAGTAAAAGTTGACATTTCCTTTTTAAGTAAAAGGATAAAAAAGGAAAGATAGAGGAAGATAAAGGAAATGCCAACTTTTACTTAAATTTTTAACATTACCATTAATTGTTTCAGGATGTTTGAAAGTGGTTCCAACCTCGTCAGACTTCATATGGAGATAGTAGAATTTTATATCCCATTCAAAATTCAACAGACTTAACAATTTTTAGGATTTCAGGATTGGTAGGATTGCAACATGTTCATTGGATTTTATCACGTATGAGGGGATGAGATTAACATTTAATCAAGAGCACCAAGCCCTTTATGTACCTCGATGTTGGTGGAATTGATTGTTAAACTCCTCTGTCACGACCTTAGCAAAAATGTGCCCATCACTCAAATGAAAGTCATTGATTAGGCATGTTAGGCTTAGATTAGGTAGTTTCATGTAATGTTCCCAAGCCAATTTTTTTGCTTGGAACACTAATTGCTCATCGTTGTTATGTTTGCTTATGTGTTTGCAGGTTTACTCATGGAGTTGCGCATTAGGGTTTACTTGATGTTGATTAAGTAATAGAACAATAGATCTGAACATATAATATAACAAGACAAGATACAATAAATAACACCAGTATAGGACCAATAATGTCAGATCTGACCTTTATTTAGATAGTAGATGGATCCTTGAACAAGAGATCTGCAGATCTGCAAGAAAACCTCAATAATATCAAAGATGGGTTGCCAACCGATACAATAATAAGCAATACAATGATAATAGCCTCCCAAAGGCTGTCTAAGAAGAGATCCAAGCCTCCAAAGGCCAACAACTGCAAGAGAAGACTGAAGATGTGAGATCCTGGTCCAATACACTGCATAACCCCTCCAACTAGATGAGTTGCGCATTGCCCTGGCTGCTGATGAACCCCTAAGTTTCGGCCCTCCTCTTTCTGTGCTCCAAATGCCTCCAAACTTTCTCGGAATGTAGATCGGGCAATAGAACCCCCTTGACCAAGTGTCAAGCTGAAAGGAGGAGTTCTGCCCCTCCAACTGAGCAAACCCTCAATCTAGTTTGCGCCCCCCTGGTTGACTGAATCACCTAGATTTCATTCTCCCCTCTAGGAGCCTCCAACTGCCACCAAAATCTCCCGAATGATAGATCGGACCAATACAAACAAGCTGATGAAATCTCAAGGTGATCTATGAAGATCCAGGCCACTAAATAAAAGAAACCACTTCCTGCAGTGCGCCCCTCTCTCCTCCAAGTCGTGCCAAGCTCTAGGAAATAAACTGCTGGGATAACCTCCTCCAGAATATATTAGAAATGATGCCAGGGACCATACGAAGAAAACCCAGATGCTCCTTTGCCAAGAAGCTCCCTCCTTTTCTCAGATCGAGCTAAACTCCTCATGGTGGTGCACCCCCCTAGCTGGAAACCCCCTAGGTTGCGCACTAGATTGTCTCTGCCATTAGATTAGACCCCTGCAACACTGTAGAATGGCGTGGGAGGATTATTTCACCTTCGGGACCAAGCTTGGATCAAGGAAGGTGGAATCTTTCACCACTGAGTTGATCTCTAGGGTTTTAGACTCAAAAGCCTCAAAACTGCTTGTGCTCAAGAGCTCCAATGCAAAATATCATAATAATCCAGAATACTTTAGAAGTGCGCCCTACCCTTTCTTTTATAGCTCCAGTCTATTCATCAGTTGAGTTAATTAACCCCTAGGGTTAGCTCTTAACTTAACTCACCTTTTCTTTTCTTTTGTTGAGTTACCCTTTTTCACACAAAGTCAACTCAATAATATAATGTTATGTTTAGGAAGTGTGTATTCCCCCAAGTGAAGCCATTTAGCCCATGCCTTTTGCTGCCTTGCCACATAATTCCTGAGGTAGCCTTCAACCCATTTATTGACTATCTCTGTCTGGCCATCTGTCTGAGGGTGATAACTAGTACTAGGTGTTAGGGTCGTACCCACCAACCTGAAGAGCTCCTGCCAAAATGTGCTCATAAACCTGCTGTCCCTATCACTCACTATGGTTTTGGGCAAACCATGCAATCCGAAAACCTCCTGGAAGAACAAGTCTGCAACCTGTGCTTCACTGTAGTCTGTGGCAATGGCAAAAAAGTGCGCAAACTTAGTCAACCTGTCCACTACCATGAAAATGCAATCTTTGCCCTGAGCCTTGGGCAACCCTGTGATGAAATCCATAGATATGCTTTCCCATTTGTGCTCCGAAATGGGAAGTGGCTGTAGTAATCCTGTTGGGTGAGTGTGTTCATCCTTGTTGGCCTGACAAGTGCTGCACTCCTTGATGTGGCACATCACATCTTCTTTCAAACCCTTCCAAGCAAACCTCTCCCGAACCTGCTTGTATGTCTTGATGAACCCTTGATGCCCTGCTACTGGTGAATCATGGCATGCTTGTAGCACCTTGGCCTTAAAGGTTGATTTGGGAAACAAGAAAATTCAACCCTTGTAGTATATGATATCATCCATGATTCTGAAGTTGTCATCTTGTACCTGTCCATCCATCACTTCGCATGCAAATTTGTTTTTTGAATATTCCACCAAAAGGTGGACTTTCCAATCCACTGAGATATTGGTCATAGCATAAACTGATGGTCTTCTGGATAAGGCATCTGCTACCACATTATTCTTTCCTTTGACAAATTCTATGCCAAAGTCATAAGCCTGGATTTTGCTCACCCACTTCTGTTGCCTCTCATTCAAGTCCTTTTGATCTAGGAAGTATTTGAGGCTGTTTTGATCTGTCTTCACGACGAATTTTGCCCCAACCAAATACTGCTTGAACTTAGACAATGCATGCATGATGGCTAGCATTTCTTTGTCGTAGATGGTGTAGAGGAGCTCAGGACCTCTCAATTTTCGGCTTTCATAGACAATAGGATGCCTATTCTGCATAAGCATTGCCCCAATGCCTTCCCCTGAGGCATCGCACTCTACTGTGAAAGGTTGTGCGAAATCTGGTAGGGCCAATACTGGGCATGTACTCATCACTTTCTTAATTTTTTCAAGGGTTGACTGTGCTTCTGGGCTCCACTTGAATGCCCCTTTCTTGGTTAAATCGGTCAGAGGTGCACACAATTGAGAGAAACCTTTGACACACCTCCTGTAATAACAATAGATGCCCAAAAACCCCTTCAACTCTGTGAGTGTCCTAGGTGTGGGCCAGTCAAGTATAGCTTGTATTTTTTCTTGGTGTACCTGTACCCCTTTAACTCCAATGATGTGTCCTAGAAAAAGGATCTCTCTCATTCCAAATTCACATTTGGATTCCTTAGCATATAAGGATTGCTCTTCCATGATAGCCAAAATCTGCTCCACATGCTGAAGGTGCTCCTCCCAAGTTTTGCTATAGATCAATAAATCATCAAAGAAGACCAATAGGAACTTCTTTAGTTGCTTGTTGAACAAATGATTCATGCAAGACTAGAAGGTGGTTGGCGCATTAGTCAGCCCAAAAGGCATGACCAAAAACTCATAGTGTCCATAGTGACATCGAAAAGCAGTCTTGGAGATATCTTGCTCCCTTATTTTTATCTGATGATATCCAGAGTGCAAGTCAATCTTTGTGAAGTACACCGCCCCATGGAGCTCATCCAATAGCTCATCAATCCTTGGGATGGGGTACCTATTTTTGATTGTCTTCTTATTTAGAGCCCTGTAGTCAATAAACATGCGCATTGTCCCATCTTTCTTTTTCACCAATACTACTGAAGATGCAAAGGGACTGGAACTTGGCTTGATGTGGCCCATGTCTAACAATTCTTTAATGGGCTTTTCAATTTCATCTTTATATTTCTTGGGGTGCCTGTAGGGAGTGGTGATGACAGGCTTCACACCCTCCTCCAACTCTATGATGTGTTCAAACCCCCTATCCGGCGGTGCCCCTGGTAGTATAGGCTCAAAGACCTTGCTGTGCCTGTCAATGATTTTCTGGATCTCTGGTGAGTAGTGAGTTTCCCCCTTCTTGTCTACCCTGACTGATATTCTACACTTTGCTGCATAAACAATGTCTTCCCTCCTGAAGATGGCCTCCATGCGTTTTTCTGTCACCACTCTCAGTGTGTTGCTTTGTCATACCCCTGAGAACCACCTTTTTCTCATTTTCTTCTGTGAAGGATATTTCCATGGTTTTGTAGTTTGTGGTGATTGGCCCCAATGTACTAAGCCACTGTACTCCAAGGATGATGTTGGTGTTTGGAAGGTCCATAACATAGAAATCCTGTGCCAAATCATGCCTTCCCAATGTAAGTTTCATTCCTGGAATGTATCTATCACAAGGCATAGTGCGCCCCCTGCTACCTCCGCATGGAATCCCTCAAACTCAACTATCGGTATGTGTCTTCTTTGCAGTAGGGATGAATCAATGAAGTTGTGTGAGGCACTCCCATCAATGAGAACTGAGACCTTCTGCCCTTGTAGCAGCCCTGTCGTCCTGAAGGTGTTGAATTTAGGTACCCCGCTGATGGATGCAAGTGTTACCTTTTCATCTGCTGTAACGCTGTGACTTGCATCCTCCTCTTCTGCCTATCCTGTGGCCTCTGCCTCTATGTTCTGTAGATGGTCGAAATCTTCCTCCTTCTCATCATCCGAGATCACCTCAATGTAGTGGGCTTTGCCCTTATCCATGCATTTGTGTGTTGGATCCCATGGTTCTTTGTAGGTGAAGCACAACTGCTTCCTCCTCAATTCCCTCCTAGTGGGCTCATCCATCCTAACCCTTCCTCGGTCAAGCCCCCTTGGGTCTCTCCCTCCTTGGTTCATAGGAGGTCTTTGGTCTCTACCCCCTTGGTTTAGAGGAGGTCTAGGGGTGAATCTCGCCTTCGCTGCTGACCCTAAGTCCCTGGTCTTCCAAATTACATCATGCAAGTTGGTAGGCTTAAAAGCCTTGACCCAGCCCCTCAAGGGCTCCATTAATCCTTCTATGAAGAGCATCATAAGTCTCGATTGAGACACATCCTGTACCATAACTGCTATCCTTTGAAAATCTTCTATGTAAGCCTCTGGTGATCCTGTCTGTCTGAGCTGTGTGATCTCCCTAAAAGGTAGCTCTGGGTCCCCTTTGTCAAACCTGTCAATGAGCTTTTGTGTAAACTCTGTATAGGATGTGATCTGATTGTGACCCAGTGTGGTCAACCCATGGTACCATCAATCATGAGCCTTGCCCTCCAAGTACATGGTGGCAAACTTGATAGCATCCATCTTCCTCATGGGGTTAAGCTGTAGGTAGGTATCAAGTTTCCGCACCCATGCTTGCGTAGTCACCTTAGAAGATTCATCAAAATAAGGAATCTCCATCTTGCCTGCCTTGCGTTCCAATTCATAGTTGGGCCTTTGATACTGTTTAGGCTTACCCCAAAACTTGATTCCACAATACTGATCCAGCGTGACTTGCCTCTGGAACCCCACACTCAAGGCATGATACTCCCTGGCATACTGTTCAAAATTATCCTCAATCTCATCCTCATAGTTGCGCTGTGGCTGATTATCCAGGAATGTAGGTAGATAGGGTCTAGGGGTGGTCCTACTGTGTGTTGGCCCTTGAGGTGCTCCTCCTCCATAACTCTGTCCCTCAGTGTGATAACGAGGGCTATGCTCCTGCTGAGGTCTAGTCCCCCCATGAGATCCACTAGCTTCCATGTTTGCATAAACCTGTGGTCCCTTCCCTGCATGAGTCATCTGTAATAGGAGTTGCGCAAGTTTCTCCTAGATGGCATTCACTCTTTCCAGAGTCTCTGTTATTTAAATTTGCCCCCTGCGCATAGTTTCCTGGTTCTCCTGTAGATAATGTACAAGGGTACTTTGTGTGAGATTTATGGAGTGTTGTAACTCCTTGGCGAAACTTGCTAGAATTTGTGGCTCACTGTCCTCACCGAAACCTTCCATCTCTGCCTTTGTTTCACCTGTCTGCTTCCTGCGTCTGCCCATGTAAATACCACTGAACTTCTGCATGCGCTAATCCCCACAAGCTGGGAGGATCAACACTCTGATACCACTGTAATGTTCCCAAGCCAAATTTTTTGCTTGGAACACTAACTGCTCATTGGTGTTATGTTTGCTTATGTGTTTGTAGGTTTACTCATGGAGTTGCGCATTAGGGTTTACTTGATGTTGATTAAGCAATAGAACAATAGATCTGAAGCATATAATATAACAAGACAAGATACAGTAAAGAACACCAGTGTATGACCAATAATGTCAGATCTGACCTTTATTTAGATAGTAGATAGATCCTTGAACAAGAGATCTGCAGATCTGGAAGAAAACCCTAATAATATCAAAGATGGGTTGCCAGCCAATACAATAATAAGCAATACAATGATAATAGCCTCCCAAAGGCTGTCTAAGAAGAGATCCGAGCCTCCAAAGGCCAACAACTGCAAGAGAAGACTGAAGATGTGAGATCCTGGTCCAATACACTGCATAACCCCTCCAACTGGCTGAGTTGCGCACTGCCCTGGCTTTTGATGAACCCCTAAGTTTCGGACCTCCTCTTTCTGTGCTCCAAATGCCTCCAAACTTTCCCAGAATGTAGATCGGGCTAATAGAACCCCTCTGACCAAGTGTCAAGCTGAAAGGAGGAGTTCTGCCCCTCCAAATGAGCAAACCCTCAATCTGGTTTGCGCCCCCCTGGTTGACTGAATCACCTAGATTTCGTTCTCCCCTCTTGGAGCCTCCAACTGCCACCAAAAATCTCCCGAATGATAGATCAGGGCTGTTATCCACCAGTTTGCACAAGCTGGATTTCCTGAAGAGTCGCCAGAGAATGAGCAAGCAATGCTCATATTTACAGAGATCAGTGATTCAGCAGGCCTTAAAAGGGCCCCCTTTTTCCGCATTTCCACTATTGTAATAAATGTCCTAAGTATGAGATATTGTAAAAGACTATTGGCCACCCTTGATCTGGGAGTGGGCACATACTCCAGAGTGTTTTTTTTTACTTGTTAATTATTTTTTTTGCTTGCCTTAGTGAGCTTTTGCTTGCCTTAGTAAGCGATTAAATAATTTCTAAGTTTTTTCACTTAGAAGAAAAGACTTGCTCCAAAGCCGAAGTATGTGTTGACAAGTAGGTCTCGGCATGGAAAATCCAATGTCTAGTGTCAGAATGTATATAACCTCATACTAGAACATAGTGTCTGAGTCATTTGGAAATTGCGGCTAGGTTTGATAGTTTTTTTTTAAAGTTTTAGTGAATTAATTAAATTCCTAAAAATATGGAATTTTTTAATTCAGAGTCGATAAATGTAAAAAATATGGCATCAAACTTTGTCAGATGCCATGTTTATGGTCGTTTTCCAGTCCGGAGTATGATGTAAACCCCTATTTCCCATCTTTCAAGACTAAAAAGTGATTATTATCACTAAAAAAATCAATTTTACTCGAAAAATACAAAAAAGGGGTAATTAATTGAGTTTCCTAAATTTTAGGAAAACTGGGGAACATGTTTTAGACATGTTTTTTATGTGTTTTTAGTCAACTAAAGGCTAAAGCTGAGTTAACTAATGAGAGGGTCGACCTACTTAGATAACTTGGAGTTAGGGAGCAGTCTCCAACTAAGAGACTCAACTCCTAAACCCTAGTGCATTACCTAAACCCTAGTGCTTCTCCCTTATGGCCCACACCTCCACTTAACTCACACCTCACTCCCACACTCTCTCAGTTCACTCACCCCTCATGCTTACCCTTTCCTAGTTCACTCCCCCTAACCTCCACTCCACCTACCATCACTCGCCCTTCACCCCACACATCTCCCCCTTATCCAAAGTGCACCACTCCTCCTCTCACGCATTACCCACTCCAAAACCCTAACCCTAGCGCATGCATTTGCCTAGGGATCTCAACCTCCATTCCTATTTAAGAGAGGTCGACCTCTCTCATTTGTTAGCGAAGTCATGGGTGAAGAACTGTTGTAATACTTGTTTAAGCATTGGAATAAAAGACTTTGGAGCATCATTGTGTTGTCTTGTGTATGTGTGGAGGATCTACTCCTACTATGGTTCTTAATGTATGGTAAAGATCTCTTGCTAGCATTGTTATTTATCTTTTGGAATGAGGTATTAGTAAAACTAGGTTGTATTGCTAATCCTTGTTTTGTTACAATTTAATCGTGGAGTGCATGTCATTATTGTTTTAATTACATGTTTTCTTAGGTTTTATATTGGATATTTTAACATTTCGCTTGCAAGGGTTTTGCCAAGTTGACAGGTTCTCTATCTTGGAGGAATAGAAGGTTCTTGTTTGAACCCCTAACGTCTTCAAGTGCAAAGAAAGGAAGGATTCCCCTCTTCAAGCAACATTCTGACTCAATTGCCCAAATTCCGGGTTTAGAATTTCTCTTTCCCTTTCCTCTCTCAAAATTTCAAAAGAAAAGCTTCTTATCCTTTGCTTTTCTGTTGCATGCAAGGTTTTGATTTGTCTTGAAAGTTGAAATCTGTTTTAGATCAATTGCATGCAGCTCTTAAAGTTAGATCTGAGTTGTATAAAGAAATTCATCTATTTGCCAAAGATCTAGCTTAATTTTTGCTTCTAGCTAGCCTTCAAATTTCTAGCAAATTTTTTAGGCTTGTGATAGGCAAAAATCTACTTTTTTTTCTAAAGTACAAATCTGCAAGATAGGTTGCTGTTCTCTGCTGATTTTATATCAGCCAATAAGATCCTAAGGAGGTTAGTTATTTAGCTATCACTCCTTAGTTAATTTTTGTCCTTAATGTAGTTTAACTTAGAAATTTTTCACATATTTTTAGGGGGTTGATCAAAGACACCCTTAAAGTGTTTTTGGTCACCTTTTGCATTTAATACCTTGCTGTTTTAGTGTAGATCTGATAGGTACAAGAGGAAATGCTGCTGAACTTTTGAAGTTTAGCCCCTTCTAGGATCCTCTCGGTGCTCCCGGGAGCTTTGTATTTGACTTTTTCCATCATAAAAGTTTTGTAAAGCACTTTGATCTCTCCATATAAAGGTGAAGTGTTCCAAAAGAAGAGCAATCTCATATTGTAATAAAGTTAGTGAGCCACAAAGCTCACCTTTAGTTGTTTCCCCTGCCCCTGGGGGAAACTAGTGTTTTTTGTGTTTTCTTGCTTTTTCGGGGTTGTTTCCCGTTTTGTTGATTTCTTTTAGTTTCTCATGCATAAATAAGATTAAAACTAACTCACATCACTTAAATCAAAGTCTTAAAAAATATTTTGCAAGTTCTAGGTTTGCTTATCTTTAGTTTCAATATTTGCAAATATATTGGAATAAACCCCAGCTATTCAAATCTGAGTATGCAAGCCCGCTGTCACGCTTTAAGTGCTTCGGGGACCCAGAAAAGATTCGAATAGTGCATGCTAGTATAATTAGGACAATCTTTAAGTTGTGTTATTCATCTAAGACCTCTACCCTGGGTGGAGTGTGTTAAGTCAGGGGGAAACTTTGAGATCTAGGTTCTCTCCTCGTTGGACCTACGACACACCCGATCGGTAAGTCTATAAGATTGGCGAATAATGAACGAAGAGGCCACATTCACTTTTACACACAAAGAGTGGGGACCCCGACTTTAATCCCCACTTCACGGTTTCAATACCTCTTTTAATAACACCAAATGCCATAATTAAAACACTCAAGATAAAATTAACGCGGCATTTTCATCACATCACATTTTACTGCTTTATGTTTGGCACTGGTCTTTAAATTTTATCTCTATATTGTTTAATAAGTGCAAATGCTTGTCTTTATTTGATAATTCATAAAGCTCATGGTTGATGATGCAAGCAACATCCTTTTTGGTTAAGTATCATGTAGTGCTAAATTTATCTTGTGATTAAAAGTTTTATTTCAAGCAATAAACTTCTAGAATAAAGTTTTCTTTCTTGCTTGGTTTAGAAAGCCTTTAGTTTTATTTTTATAGGGACTACTCCCCTTGGCTTCGCTAGGAGTTGGCCTAGACGGAGGAGTTGAGGATCAGGTGACAACACCTTGACTCGAGACTTGCCCCCAAGGACACACCAAGTGGATTGAAGGTTTCTTCCACGATAACCCAGGTGTGTGTTAGGACGACAACATTTTTGGCGCCGTTGCCGGGGATAAACCTTTCTATTCCCGGTCACGACTTTTGTTTTCCTTTTTGCCTTTTGCTTTGTTTGATGCTTTTTGTTTGTTTATAATAAACTTGATCATCTGGCGACTCCACTTCAAAAAAATTTGACACAGTATTCTGCAAGGAGGAACTCACAGTTTGCTTAGCTTCATCTATAAACCCGAAGGTGTTTTTGGAGGAAATTAGGCAAGCTTTCTTCTCGCAGGATCCTTAGTAATTTTTGGGTCCCAGTCCATTTCTCTTAGAATTTTCTTTTTAAAATAAGTCTAGCTTAGAAATGGATGATCTTTATAAGCCTATTGATTTTTCTGCAATAAGTGGTTATCCACATTTTATTCCAGAAAAAGCAATTGAATTTGCCTTATTTTCAAAGTAATAATGTTATTGATGCTAAACATCATGTTCAAAGAGTTACACATTGCTTCAATAAATGGTGTTGCAATGCCTTATATGAAGATGTGGGAATGAAATTGTTTATCTTTTCTTTTGATGATGATGATCTTGATTGGTTTACAAAACTTAAGGATAAACAAATTAGAACTTACAAAGAGTTGACTAATGCTTTCATGGAAAAATGGAAGGAGAAGGAACCTCCAGTTATAAAGACAGTCAGTTTAGATGCTTCACCAGATTTTGATGAGAAATTTACAGATGTCATCCAGGCCATGAGATTCGCTCATGCAATGCAGTTAAAGGACATGGAAACTCGCCTTGTAGAGGCAGAAGCTTGTATCAAGTATTCGGACCCTATAAAGCCAGAGCTTCATAATGAACAAGAAAAGGAGTTTCACTTAGAAATTCCGGAAAAGCCTATAGATTAGTCATTAACTGGTCATGAAGAAACAAAGGATTTTGAGTTGGAAATGATTGAGTATCCAGATAATTCAAATCCCCACCCTCCTCCCAAGGAATCCATCTCTTCAAAGCTTCATAATGCTTTCTTCAATTTCAATATTTTTTTGGAATCATGGTTTGGAATCTTTAAAATATATTTTTTTCATTAAAATTTAAGTATTTTATGTATTTTTTAGTAAACCGAGTCCTTGAAATCAGATCGGTCCGAGTCAATCCGAGTTTGAGTCTGAGTCGAAGTTGACCCTCGACCGATTCCGAGTCTGTGTAGGTGTGAAAGTAGTGAAGAAGTGTTGGAGTAGAATGTTGTTTTGGATCAGTCCATGTGGATTTCAAGTAGGCTTTATAGATATCTGCTATGATACCTATATTAATATCCTGCATACTTTGCACCTCTGCAATGTCCAAAACTGTGTGCTCATACTTAGACAATCTAAGTAGTCTGAACTCTCCATAGTGAACTTGTCCAACAATGTGCTTAGTTGATCATTGACTCCTAAGATCGGGTCATGAAGAGAGTATGATGCCAGTGTATGAGCCAGGATAACTAATATGGGGAATGAACACTAATTTAGATGTAGTGTTAGCTCAAGGGATAATAGATACAACTGAAGGGAGCCCCACTTTATGAACTAGATGACACACAAGCAATGTTTTCAGTGCACACACTTTTTATTTGTGTTTCCAAATGTAGCTGACTAAAAACTAAACACATAAGTTTTATTTCTGTGCTAACAGAGTTTAATGTTTTTTTTTTATATCTTGGAAGAATTACTATTGAGAATCTTTGTTCTTTTGTGGAGCATTGCTTGTTTAGAAGTTCTTTTGTAAATTTTGAGCTTCAGTACCATAATTCATTTAGCATACTATTTAACTGTTCTTTGTTAATGTCATATACAAAATTTTGTTGACGACATATGGAAATTTGTCAAATTTGTTTTTCAGTGTACATTTTATCATGTACATATCAATTTTCACATACAACCTTATGTGACTAATTTTCAGATCTGAAAATTGGTTATTAGTGATGCTGTTAGATTTTCTTTATTTACAGAGCATTAGAGTTACTAGTTGTTCTTTTACTTCTTTACCATTAACTTATATACATCATGTACTAAGCAATAATAGTATAAACAAGAGACAAAAGAACACAAGAGATTTATCCTGGGAAAACCCCAAATGGGGGAAAAACCCAACAACCTTTCTTAGACAGATTCCGTTCACAAAGCAAGTCCAATCATGAACCAACAGATAAACCCTAGCACAAAGGCTAGCCAGAAATACCACCCCAGCTGCAGCAACAACACAATACCAAGGTAGCGCACCTTTTCCAAGGGTAGTGCACAAGAGAGAAATACCAGAAAGACTGAACAAGGAGAATCTCTGTTACTGCAGCTGTTGCGTCACCCTTCCTCGGACTTGCGCCTTACTTCTGTGTAGATGAGAGAGTGTGAGTGAGTGTGTGAGCTAAGGCGCCTCCTATTGATAGCCTTCCTATCCTCTTTACTGGGCCGACTTCTCTTCTGGGAAGGTGTCACTTCTTTGTTCTTTATTCTTTTGGGCTGACTTCTCTTCTAGGGCATTTCCACATCTTTTCAATGGTTCTCTTGCTTCCGAAATCTTCTTCTCGTTTAGGAAAGGTCATCTAGGAGCTAAAGTGCCTCCCGCAACTACCAAAATATCAACACTCCCTCTTAGCTAGGGAGGTATATTTCAGGATGTCTTCATCTAGTAGTCCACTGACTACTCTGCAATCAATTGGTAGCACACAGCTACCACAATGCCATCGATAGCTCGAATCATCTGTCACAGTCTCTGCAATCAAGTAGCACACAACTACTCCCATTGTGAATTGGTAGTCTCCATGGCAATCAGCTAGTAGCGCACAACTACTATAATGCCATCCAGTAGAACACGACTGTGCGGATCCATAGTAGTACACAACTACTATCCAGTGGTACACAAACACTCCAAGTAGCACACAACTACTGTCCAGAGACACAATGTCTCTATCTTGCAATCAACTGGTAGCTACACAAGCTACCACCATGCAGTCCAACAGTCTCTATGATTGTGCAACAATCAACTAGTAGCACACAACTACTACCATGCCATCAACCATAATCATAGTCTGCAATCCCTATGACTATGCAACAATTAGCTAGTAGCACACAACTACTACCATGCATCAACCATAGTCATAGTCTCTAACTTTGCAACAATCCACTAGTAGCACACAACTACTACCATGCCATCAACCATAGCCATAGTCGATGTTTCTATAACTATGCAACAATCGGCTAGTAGCACACAACTCCTACAATGCCATCAACGATAGTTATAGTCTCATCCAATAGCAAAAGCCTACTCCCATAGTCCTCTCCCATAGTCCTCACGACTATGCGTGTGATGTTTCTTCTCTCATCAGGTTCGACAGTGCATTACCCCCTCAGTCGCCTCACATGACTGATCTAGGGAACCCTTGGCCAGAGGGGTTAGACGATATGAGGAGAAACAACACACCTCCCTCTCAACGAGGGTGGACATTCTGCATCATGCCAAGCTTGTCTCTGAAGTAATCATACTTCACTCTAGACAGAGGCTTGGTGAGAATGTCCGCTATTTGCTCATCCGTGGATATGTACTGGAGCTTTATAACTCCTCTCTACACCATGTCTCGGATGTAATGATATTTGATCTCTATGTGCTTTGACTTGTCATGGAAGACAAAGTTCTCTGAAATCCTTACGCAACTTTGATTGTCACAATGTATCAAAGTTGGCTCCAATTCTAGATCAAATATCCCTGCAAGCAACTTCCGAAGCCACAGTGCTTCATGACTCGCCACACTAGTTGCGATATACTCTGCCTCTGCTGTACTGAGTGCACTGATGTCTCCTTCTCGCTCAACCATGAGATCATACCTGATCCCAGACTGAAGCAACATCCGAAAGTACTCTTTCGATCCACTGCACTCCTTGCCTAGTCATAGTCTGTATATCCCTACAGCTTCACATCTCCACCCAAGACATATCTCAATCCATATCCAATCGTACCACGCAGGTACCTCAACATATGTTTTGCTACCATCCAATGTACATGTCTAGGTTCAACCATGTACTGACTCAAGGCATTCATTGCAAAACATATGTCCGGCTTGGTGTTATCTATGTACATCAAGGATCCAATCAGCTGTCTGGACATGGTGGGATCCACCAAATTTGAAGATGAATCACTCAAAAGCTTCATATTTATTGTCATAGGTGTGGCCATAGACTTGTAGTCCATCATCCCGAATCTCTGCAGGATCTCAACAATATATTTTCCTTGGCTAAGGAAAATCTCATTTGATCTCTACTACACCTCCAATCCCAAGAAGTAATGCATCAGACCTAGATCCTTCATCTCGAACTCTACAGCGAGCTCCATCTTGCACCCAACTATGAGCTTCTAATCTCCTGTCAGAAACAAGTCATCCACATATAGAACCAAGATCAACGGACAACCATTCTCAACCTTATAGTAAAGGTTGGAATCCGCATCACTCTTGGTAAATCCCAAGCTCATCAGGTAGCTATCTATCCTGGCATACCATGCCTTGGGTGCTTGCTTCAATCCATACAAGGCCTTCTTTAATCTGCTAACATGGGACTCTTTCCCATGGATCACAAAAACTTGTGGTTGCTCTATGTACACTTCTTCCTCTATTACACCATTCAAGAAGGCAGTCTTGACATCCATCTAGTGTAATTTCCATCCCATTGTGGAAGCAATCGCAATAATCGATCTGATGGAAGTGTACTTTGCTACAGGAGCAACTGTCTCATCGTAGTCTTCTCCCTCTTTCTGGGAGAATCCCCTAGCCACAAATATTGCCTTGTACTTCTCTATGTTGCCGTTTGCAGCATGATGGATCTTGTAGATCCATTTGGAAGTTTTTACTGACTTCCCTTCTGGTCTTGGAACCACCTCCCACAAATCATTCTTCATGATGGATTGATACTCCTCCATCATGACATCCTTCCATTCTTGCTTCTCAGCAACTTCTTCAAAGCTGGAAGGCTTTGAATCAATGATGCTATTCATCAGTGCCGCATAGATGGAAAACTTATGTGGTCTCTTGCTTCCTATAAAAGAGCCTTTGGGAGTTGCTTGTCCTCTAGTTTCTTGCAAGGTGTTCCAGAGCCAAGCTGGTCTCTTGCTGTTGACTGCAGCTTCACTGGGTGGATCTACAGGTTTCGTTGACTCTACCATCTCATTCTGAACTTCTGGAATGGGTTCCTCTGGTGTAGAGTCTTCCATGACTGCTTCTCTTGGAGCCTCCTGCTCCTCTTGGTCCTCATCCATGTGAGACTCCCTTGATCTTCTGAAGGCTTCATCTTCATCAAATGTCACATCACGGTTGATCTCAATCTGTCTCTGCCTGAGAATGTGTATTCTGTAAGCCTTCAAAGTCTCACTATATCCAACGAATGTGCCCTTCTTTCCCGAAGGTTCCAACTTTGTTCTCTTTTCCTTTGGAACATGTATAAACACTGGACAACCAAAAATCCTTAAGTGCCTGATTTCTATTTTCTTTCTAGTGAACACCTCTTCAAGTGTCTTTTTCCCCACTATCTTGTGAGGACTTCTATTCTGGACTTACACAACTGTATTGGATGCTTCTACCCATAAGTTCATGGGTAGGCCTTGGTCATGGATCATCGCTTTTGTTGCTTCTACAATGGATCTGTTCTTTCTTTTTGCAACCCCATTCAGTTGGGGGTTGTAGGGAGTTGTTAGCTCCCTCTTAATCCCTGCTTCTCTGCAAAATTCTTTAAACTCCTTTGAGGTGTACTCACCTCCATTATCAGATCTCAAGACTTTAATCTTCCTTTCAGAGAGATTTTCAACTAAGGCCTTGAATTTCTGAAACTTGTGGAAGACTTCGTCTTTTGCTTTCAAGAAGTAGATCCATGTCTTTCGAGAGTAGTCATCTATGAATAAGACATAGTATACAAAGTTGCCTAAGGATGGCACCGTCATCTGTTCCCATACTTTGTAGTGTATGATGTCCAGGATACCCTTGGACCTGCTGTCACTGCTAGTAAAGCTTCGCTTGACATTCTTGCCAAGTGCGCAACCTTTGCATGCTCCATCATGTTCTACCTGAATGTCGGGTAAACCTGTAAGTTGTAACCATCTTGCCCAATATCGGTAGTGCTCTATAGTTTATGTGAACAAGTATTCGGTACCATAGCTCACTTTAGTTGACACTGTTGTGTACAAGGGCTTGTTCATGGTGTCCCTTCAATTTATATAGTCCTCCCTCTCGGACACCAATCATGGTAGCTTTATCAATGCTTGAATTCTTGGGCCATAGAAGAACTTGGCCATCCACAAAAGCTACCCTAAAACATTTATCTTCTAAAGCATAGATGGAAAGTAGATTCTTCTTCAAGTTTTGTAGAAACAAAATATCCTCAATTAAAAGACGGTTACCTTAGTCAAGTTGTGGGGAGGCTTCTCCAACGCCTTTGATTGCATGCTTGGACAAGATCCACTTGAAGGGATGAGCTCTTTTTTGTCAGATTTGAAAGAGAATTTCTGGATCGGGTCATGTGCTTGGAAGCACCGCTATCTATGAGCAAAGTGTCACTCCCTTGAGTGATGGTTCCTATGAGTGCTGAAACAAATACAAATTCTTCATCCTTTGATTTGTGCTCTTTAGCTTCTGTTGTATGTGCATGGTGCTTCTTCTTCTTTCCCTTTTCATGTTTATGAGGGCATTGTGAGGCATAATGTCCCATCTTCTTGCAGGTGTAGCATCTGATATTTGACACATCCTTCCTATGGCGTGGTTTCTTAGACTTCTTCAGGCTGCCTTCTTCCCTTTCCTTTCTCTTCTTCACTTGGGCAACAAGTGCTTGATTTTCATCATCATTAGTCTTCCGTGACATGGATATCAACCTGGATTCCTCTTGGGTGCACTCTTCCCATAGCTTGTTGAACTTGGACAATTTGCTTCTGGCGCAAATTTCTTGAACAAATGGATCCCAAGAGGAGGGAAATCCATTTAGTGCAGTAGTCACAAGTTCAATGTCTTCTACTGGATCTCCAATGGATGCTAACTGGTCCTTGATTTGCGAGATCCTCATAAAATAGTTGGCTACTGTTTCTGACTTGTTCATTGTCACGTTTCTGAGTTGATGCCTTAGAGTAAGCTTTTGACTGGTATTCTTACTTTCATAAAGTCTGGTTAGGGCATCAAACATTTCCTTCGATGTCTTCAGTTTTGATACATTAGGTATTGGATGATCCTTTATTGAGTCTGTCAAGATCCTCTTGGCCTTGACCACATTCTTCCTGAACTTTGCTTTGGCGTCTTCTTCTTCTGGTTCTGGAAGCATCTGCTTGATATGATCAATAACTCATTCTCTTGCGGGATGAGGAGAACTATGTGCTTCCAGGATTTGAAGTTACCTGCTCCATCCAATCTATCTTCAACTCTCATGCTGGTTGACATTTTCGCTGGTAGAAACCCTAGCTCTGAAAAACTTCGATTTTTTAAACTTCACCAAACTGCATACTGAGGGTTGCAAGGGGTGCACTACGGTAGGGTGCACTGCTCTGTGTAAAGACAAGTCCGGACACCTTTGGAACTAGTGCTCAATGAGCTTGACAAATATATTACGGTGCAACGTCAAGGTGATGCTGCAAATGATCTTCCTTTTGGTGGTCAGAGAGTTCTAAAGGTAACCAACTTTGATACCAGGTTAGATTTTCTTTATTTACAGAGCATTAGAGTTACTAGTTGTTCTTTTACTTCTTTACCATTAACTTATATCTATCATGTATTGAGCAATAGCAGCACAAACAAGAGACAAAAGAACACAAGAGATTTATCCTGGGAAAACCCCAAATGGGGGAAAAGCCCAACAACCTTTCTTAGACAGATTCCATTCACAAAGGAAGTCCAATCATGAACCAAGAGATAAACCCTAGCACAAAGGCTAGCCAGAAATACCACCCCAACTGCAACAACACAATACCAAGGTAGCGCACCTTTTCCAAGGGTAGCGCACAAGAGAGAAATACCAGAAAGACTGAACAAGAAGAATCTTTGTTACTGCAGTTGCTGCGTCACCCTTCCTCAGACTTGTGCCTTAATTCTGTGTAGATGAGAGAGTTTGAGTGAGTGTGTCCAAATGAGCTAAGGCACCTCCTATTTATAGTCTTCCTGTCCTCTTTACTAGGCCGACTTCTCTTCTGGGAAGGTGTCACTTCTTTGTTCTTTATTCTTCTAGGCCGACTTCTCTTTTAGGGTATTTCCACATCTGTTCAATGGTTCTCTTGCTTCTGGAATCTTCCTCTCGTCTAGGAAAGGTCATCTAGGAGGGAAAGTACCTCCCGCAGCTACCAAAACATTAACAGATGCAACAGTAAACCCCAGTTGTTATCATTGAACAATTTTACACTGAAAATTATTTACTGAAAATATATGCAATGGAAACAACAAGATCAGAGATGAATCATCAACACATATGAAACACAAATTTTCTGTCCTGTAATTTTGTCTATTTAAAAAATTCTGAGGCTAAAACGAACCCTCCCAGCCAATACAAAATCACCAAAAATCTGAGGACAACCTTGTCCTCCAGTAACAAAAAAATCAGCAAAATAGTTGGAAATTCCTCTGCCTGTGGATCAGTTGCAGTTGCCACCTGTACACTTGCCGACGTCAGCAGTATAGACATGCCGTACCTACCCAAGTCTCACATGTGCAGCATGAAACCCTTCAGAAAATCACACGCGTGGCTGTCCTTTCTGCCCTCATGTGCGGGCTGTCCGTACCACATGTGCGGCTGTCTTCAGTACTGTTTTCCTTCACACGTGCATACTGTACAGTCAACTCACACGTGCGGCTTGTCTCACATGTGTGGCTATACCTTTCTCCCACATGTGCATCCCTACTCCTCTCTCTTCCTCACGTGTGGTTGAAAATCAGAAGCCTTCCTTGGCCAAAACCAGAAACAAAAAATCACCAGATTACCTCGCAATTGCAGAATTTCCCTTGCTGAAATTTTCAATCTCCTAGCACAAGTGCACTCTCACTTATACTAACTCCATAATGACAATGAGATTTGTCACAATCTCTCCTCTCCTTATATAGGAGTCTTATGAGTGAGTTTAGGCACCCCTTCTAAACTCAACAATTAATTAGAATATTTTAATCCTCTTTGTGGGTGTGACACCCCCACACAAGTCCACAATGCCCATCAACTTGCCCATGAGGCCCTAGCCTTATTTCTAGGTCGATTTCATTGAAACAAAAGGCTAAATTGGTGCCAACGAAGATTCCCACATGCCTAACACCTTGGCCTCTTGTGGGAATGCTTCCCGAAGCTACAAAAGCTTCAACAGTCCAAACATGTAATGACTTCTACCTTTGAATTCTATGCACATAAGTTTCATTTCTATGATAGCAAAGTTTAAGTTTTTGAAATTTCGTTTTTCTTGGAAGAATTTCTTTTTCAAATCGTTTTTAACTCTTTGTTTTGTGGACCATTGCTTGTTTAGAAATACTTCTGTAAATTTGGGTTTCATCATCAAAGTTCATTTAGCCTACTTGTTAACTATTGCTTGTTCACGTCATATATAAAATTCTTCTGGTGTCATATACAAAATTGTTTTTTAGTGCATCATTTTCTCATGTGTAAGTATTTACTATATAATGACTTCTAGTTTTGAATTCTACTCTACTTCTGTTCCAACCGCCATCAGTTATGTACATAGCATCTATGCATCAAGATAATACTCTAGAGCCTTTCCTGTACATCACATTTGTATAGTGTGGTTGGATTGGATAAAGATATTTGTTATCCCAATTTAGTTTTTTGGCTTTTGGAGACATATTCTAGATGTAGTCGTTTCACATGGTTTTTATATGCTAATGCATGTATATTCAATAAGGATAGATTGATGTTTTTCATATTGCTCAAGATATTTTTCTTGTGTCTTTGAATAATCTCTTACCGACATTTGTTATACTCCCTCGCTAGTTGTAGCTTATATGCTAGTTTGGTGTTCAGTCATATCAGCTGGTTTTGGTCACCTGAGAAAAGTAATATAATCTCAACTTGAACTTACATTTGTAAATGCAGGTATTGGATGAATATCTTCGAGCTGTGTCTGGTTTTAAAGGGACGGATGATTTGTTGGATGATGGACCACCCAATCCTTTTTTTATATCAGTATTGCCAAGACCAATCAGGTCTTTGCCAACTCTTTCCACATATGAAGTGCAATGTAGCGAAGGCTGTCAGAAAGATGATCCTGGTAAAGCATCTGGGACCAGTCAGTGGGTAGAAGCACTGGAGAGATATCTATCTCCAACCCTTGTGCATTATGCTCCCATGGTAGGCTTATTTTGTTATTACATAAAAATTGACTTACTAGCTTATTAAGGACTCTTGTTTAAATGCAATGAAAACAAACTGAATTAGTTGTGCCCTTGGATGAATTTAGCCCATAAGTTTACGTCAAGATATTTCTGGTGTCATAGGAATATAGTAACCTGCAATTTGGTGTCAGATTTAGTGAATGGCTACATAGAGTAGTAGAAGAAAGCTACTCCAATAACAATGTTTCACATTATATTTGTTCCTAGAAAAGGTGTTTACATGGAAATGAGGTAGGTTGACAAGCCCTACATGTTAGAATTAGGGCAGTAAAGCATAACAGTAGTATCTTTTAAATTTTAATGAGTATAACAACTAGATCTACTGTTCAGACATCAATCTCTACTACTTAAACAGTGTACAGATCTAGGAGATCTGATAATATGGATAAAGAGTAAGACTGTAGTGCAGATCTAAACTCAAACTTAAATATAGATATACAGATCTAAACTCAAAAACAATCTGATCATTAAACAATCAATCAAACTGTAGAAGCAGAAAGGTAAACTCAATATACAGTTCAGATCCAATAGTTGTCAATGTTGAATTGAAACACAAATCTAGATAGATCAAAACTGTACTGAAATCAAAACAGGGTT